>JAQFVV010013427.1:0-125898 GCA_028023455.1 Epiperipatus broadwayi | reverse complement strand
ATTTTGTTGTATACATATGTAAATAGAGCCAGTAAAGGCATACATTTAATTAAGTGAAAATAAAAGTAATTAGATCAGGCTGCATTAACTAAATAAAGTAGTTACAGAGACGTTGTTTAACAAATTGGATTATCAAGGCAATTAATAACAAAATGAAGCCGTTTGCACACACGCGAAAAAATGTATTAATACTCCAGAAAAGAAGTGACGAGAGTGCGATTTCCAAACGTAGCAATATAGAAAAGGGCGGCAAAAATATATATATCACTCTCTTGTGCTTTTGGTTCATGAGTGCTGCTGCTTTTCGGACTGTGATCCCAGGTTCTCGGTGCCTGTAGGTGAATCCGGCCGATTAGAGTAATAGCAGACCGCACCGGTCTTAATATAATTTTTAAACGCCCTAAGTGGCTTTTACGAGGGTTATTTTTGTCACCTAGTCAAGGTACTGTGCATTTATTATTACTGTAGACAGAGAGGAGGATTTGAATTTAATGCAGTCAGATTATGTATATATATATATATGTTAACCAATTATCCATAACTGTTGTTAGTGCGATTTATTATGTACCAATAAAGATCTAATAAATTAATCGGTAGTTCTTATTTATAATTAAGTATTAATATTTGCGATCGTTCAGCTACAGCTGAGGACACTGCAAATTTCTGGCGCAGTCTCAAAAAAACTTAAATTATGTCGTTAGGGCAAAATAGTATAGGCGAATTCGAAGCCAGTAACGTGTCCGAATGGCCGATATACAGAACACAGGTCGAAAATTTCTTTACTTTGAACGCAATTGATGATAACAAGAGAAAAATAGCGGCCCTAATGTGTTATGGCGGAAAAAAGAGTAATAGAGGTTATTCATAAAAATTTTGAAGTGCCTTTTCCTGAAAAGGTCAAGTACGAGGAAGTGATCAAGAAGTTAGATGATCAGTTTAGCCCCCGTCCCTCTCACCACATAGCTAGATTAACTCTCCGAAATAAAAATCAATTTAGTGGCGAGAAAATTAATGATTATAATCTAGCTTTAAGAGAATTGGCTAAAGATTGTAACTATGGTAATTTCGTTGACGAAATTTTAATGGATCAGCTACTTTGGGGCATGGCCGATGATAGGCTCAGACAGCAATTGCTAGTAGATACAGAGTTAACCTACGAAATGGCCATCAAAAAGGGTATAGCGTATGAGCTGATATTGGAGCAGGCACAAGCTTTTAGATGTAAATCGGATGAAACCACAAAACTGGGGGTATTCAAAACGTACGGAGAAAATCAAAGCCCAATGAAGTCAAATACTAGTAACGCTAAAATAATATGTTTCTGTTGTGGCAAAATGAGCCATAGTTCAAGAGAATGCAAATGGCAGAAAGAGTGTATTTTAAATGCGGCAAAAAAGGTCATTTGTCACGCGTCTGTAGACAATACGACAAAGGAAAAATAAAAGAACACTCCCACACGCCTTGTGATAGGGGAGGGA
Source organism: Epiperipatus broadwayi (assembly GCA_028023455.1). Classification (NCBI taxonomy): domain Eukaryota; kingdom Metazoa; phylum Onychophora; class Udeonychophora; order Euonychophora; family Peripatidae; genus Epiperipatus; species Epiperipatus broadwayi. Next base: position 124,420 of record JAQFVV010013427.1, on the reverse strand, counting down.
AATTTGCAACTACCCACATGATTAAAAATCTAGACGTTAAAAGTATACGCCAGTTTATGATTAAACTTAAAATTTACGGTAAAGAAATAGAAATGGAAATTGATAGCGGATCGGCAATTTCCATAATTTCACGGTCAGATTGGAAAAAATCATATGATAAGGCAAACATTGTTTTAGAAAAAACAAATATTAAAGCGAGAGACGTAAATGGTAACGCCCTCAAAATAATTGGTCAGGTTAAAGCGGCAATTAAATACAAAAGCAAAAAAGCGAATCTACCCCTATATATTGTAAATGGTAAAATTAGCCCCATTGTAGGGAGGGAATGACTTCACGAGATCGGGATACAAATTAATATAAAGAAAATCTCTTTGGAAGATGAACTAGTTAATAAATATCCAGATCTGTTCAATAAAAAACTGGGATTGATCGCATCAAAACCAGTAGAAATAGAATTATCGGAAAATGCGCGACCGTTTGCTTGTAAACCGCGTAAGATTCTGTCTGCGCAAAAAATTAAAGTCAAAGACAAGTTAAAGTCATTGGTGGATAAAGGAGTGTTGACGTCCATCGAAACATCTGATTGGGCCATGCCTTTAGTTGTAATAACTAAGCCTAATGGGGATATTAGATCATGCGGAGATTACCGAATAACGGTAAATAAATTTTTAAACAGGGGAGCTTATCCTGTCCCAAATGTAAGGGAAGTTTTGGCCGAGCTGCAAACCACTTCTTATTTTGCGAAGCTAGACCTTAATTCCACTTTCCACCAGATTCAGGTTACCGAAAAATCGGCGGAAATCTTGGCTTTAACGACCCATATGGGTCTATTTAGATGCAATCGTTTACCTTTTGGCATATCCACAGCCCCAAATATATTTCAGTCAAGGATCAATGTTTTACTACAGGGTCTGGAAGGGGTCATTCTCTATTACGATGACATACTTATCACGGCTATGCCACAAGAAATGTTGCGCAACAGACTATTTATCGTATGCAAAAAACTTAATAAATCTGGGGTTAAATTAAATGCCAGCAAGAGTGTATGGATGTCAAAAGAATTGACATTTCTAGGCCATTTGATTTCTGATAAAGGGAAGAGACCATCCCAGAGAAAGTAAATGCAGTGAAAAATGCATCGCCACCTATTAATATTAAACAGTTACAGGATTTCTTAGGTTTCATAAATTTTTTTGAGCCCTTCTTGGAAGGTAAAGCTCACATAACTAAGCCATTACACGAATGATTAAAAAAAGATCAGAAGTGGCATTGGTCTAGAATTCACGAAGAAGAGTTCTGTTGGACAAAAACTTTATTGTCGTCCAAGAAACTATTGGTGCATTATAATAATAGTTTAGAAGTACACTTAACAACTGTCGCATCAGAGTGGGGAGTGGGGACGGTGCTATCTCACCCATGTCACAAAGGGAACGCCCTATTGCTTACGCATTGAGAACTGTCTCAAAATCAGAGCAAAACTATAGCCAAATTGACAAGGAGGCTTTGGCTATAATGTTCGGCCTTAACAAATTTCCATTAATTCCTGTTTGGTAGGAATTTCCACATAATTACGGACCACAAGCCACTACTGGGTATTTTGGGCCATGATCGTTTAGCTCCCGAACATTTAAGCCCACACATGATGCGCTGGAGAAACATAATGTCAGCATATGACTACATATTAGAATACAAAAAAGGAAAAGAGATTGCACACACCGATGCATTATCAAGAATGCTGGACAAGCAAGAACAATCAACGATGGAGGCAGAAATAATTATATTGACACCCTAAACTCAGAAATACTGAATAGCAAACGTGTAGCCAATTGGACGAGCTCCGATCAGGGCTATCAGATACTTATGGGATGGAGCAAAAACGGATGGCCATCTTTAAAGTCTCAGTACGTTGACCCAGGGTCTGGACAAATCATAATAAACTATCTATATGCAAAGCATGCATATTAATGGGCGATCAGGTCATGATACCAATGGAAGGTCGACAGCAAGTATTGAACTTACTTCACGAGGGCCACCCTGGAGTTGTGCGAGCTAAAGCACTGGCTCGCAGCTACATCTGGTGGCCGAAAATTACCATCGACATCGAGCAAAATATCAAAAAATGTTCGGCATGTCAAACAGAAATTAACATGGGAGCTAAGATATACAATTCGTGGCCAAATGCCACAAAAGCATGGCAAAGGGTCCACAGAGACCATGCTGGACCGGTGAATAGAAAACTCTTGCTCGTAGTCATAGATGTTTTCTCAAAGTGGATAAAGTGCCAAATTGTAAAAGATTTAACTGCTACTGAAACAGCTAAGACGTTAAATGCTATGTTTGCGTGTCACGGTTTACCGAAAACCATCGTGTCTGATAACGGAACTGCGTTCATAGCTAAAGAAATAGAAAGCTATTTTCATGATAATGGCATCAGACACATATGTACACCACCGTATCACTCCGAGTCGAATGGTCTGGCAGAGAAGGCTGTCCAAATAATCAAAAAGGCATTAAAGAAATCAAGTAATATGGATTTACAACAAGCAATTGATAATGCGATGCTGTGGCAACACCATCAACGGCCACCGGGAAATCACCCACAGAACTGTTAATGGCAGGAAACTGTGTAGTAAATTAGACTTATTACTGCCAGATCCTTCGAAAATGACAACAGTGACAAAAATGGAAACCAAATTCGTAATTGGGGATAAAGTTTGGGTCTGGGATGTGTTGCAAAATAAATGGGTAGAGGAAATAATTATGAAACTGCTGTCTCAACAAATAATACTCGTGCAGCTACAGCATGGTACTAGCTATAGAAGAGATGTAAACCCTGTCTGTCAGCGAGTTGTAGAGGAAATACAAATGTTACCTGACATTACAAGCGAGTTATTGTGGAATGAGCAGCAAACCACAGAAATGAAACAACAGCAACCAATGGAGACAGAGACACCACCAACGAATAGTGAGAATGATACAGCATCGAACTCAAAGCCAGATGAAACACAAAGCAATACAGCCAGACCGAAATAAAAAATCCAGAGACCGGTCAAACTAAAAGACTATATATAGTGCCATTACGCAACTATCTTTTCTGGAGTAAGGGGAGGTGTTGTATACATATGTAAATAGAACCAGTAAAGGCACACATTTAATTAAGTGAAAATAAAAGTAATGAGATCGAGCTCATTAACTAAATAAAGTAGTTACAGAGGCATTGTTTAACAGATTGGATTATCAAGGGAATTAATAACCAAATGAAGCCATATGCACACACGCAAAAAAAATGTATTAATACTCCAGAAAAGAAGTGACGAGAGTGCAATTTCCAAACGTAGCAATATAGAAATGGGCGGCAAAAGTATATATTGCTCTCTTGTGCTTTTGGTTCTTCATGAGTGTTGCTGCTTTTTGGACTGTGATCCCAGGTTCTCGGCGCCTGTAGGTCAATCCGGCCGATTAGAGTAATAGCAGACCGCACCGGTCTTAATATAATTTTTAAATGCCCCAAGTGGCTCTTACGTGGGTTATTTTCGTCACCTAGTCAAGATACTGTGTGTTTATTATTACTGTAGACAGAGAGGGGGATTTGAATTTAATGCAGTCAGATTATGTATATATCATGATCATCATCATTATCAACCATTATCAATCCACTGCAGGATGAGGTCTTTCCAAGTTTAATCCATCTTCTCCGATCTTTAGCTTCTCTTCTCCACATCACCCCTGCACACTTTCTTATTTCATCCATCCATCTCACATGTGGTCTCTTTCTGAGTCCTTTACAATCTCTTGGAATCCAGTTTAAAATTTCAATTGTCCATCTATTATCATCTCTTCTAGCAATATGTCCAGCCCAACTCCACTTCAATCTTTTAATTTTTTCAATGAGGCCAGTAACACCTGTTTGTTCTCTTACCCATACATTGCGTTTTCGATCTCTTCTTGTTACTCCCAACATACATCTCTCCATACTTCTTTGAGTGGTCTGAAGTCTCTGTATTGCTCTTCTATTGAGTGTCCAAGTCTCAGATCCATAAGTAAGAACTGGTAAAACCCATTTGTTAAAAACCTTCCTTTTCAAACACATAGGCATATTTCCTTTTAGTATCAAGTTATTTCTACCAAAAGCACTCCAACCAAGTTTAATTCTATGATTAATTTCCTCCATTATGTTTCCATCTGTATTAATAATCTGACCAAGGTATTTGTAACTGTTAACTTCTTCTAATTCATCATAATCAATCTTTATTTTCATATTTTGAGCAAATCGATTAAACATTACTTTAGTCTTTTTAACATTTATCTTTAGTCCTACTTTCATCTGATAACTCCTGCAACATTTCCTGCAGCTCTGAAGCATTATTTGCAAAAACAACTACATCATCTGCGAAATCTAAATGACTTAAATAATCACCATTTACTTTCACTCCTTTAGTTTCCCATTTTAATCCACAAAATACTTCTTGCAGCACTGCTGTAAAAAGTTTTGGAGATATGGAGTCACCTTGTCTTACACCTTTCTCAATGTTGACTTTCCCAGTATCATTATGTAATCTAATTGTTGCTGTTGCATTTTTATAAATATTCTTTAAAATATGACAATATCCTAGATCTATACCTTGATGATCCAATGCTTTAATCACTGAAGAAATGTTTATAGAATCAAATGCCTTTCCATAATCTACAAATCCAAAACATAATGACAGCTCATATTCATTTGTCCTTTCTATAACTTCACTCAATACCTGAATATGATCTACTGTACTAAAACCACTTTTAAATCCAGCTTGTTCTCTTGGTTGGTGAAAATCCAATGTTCTCTGTAGACAAGTTGTAATTATCTTGGTAAAAATTTTATATAACACTGATAAAAGGCTGATAGGTCTGTAATTTCTAATATCTTCTTTATCACCTTTTTTAAATATTAATATTATTACTGCATTCTTCCAATCATCCGGTACATCTTTATCATTTAGACATTTAGTATATAACTTTGCTAAAATTTTTTCTGTTTCTTCACCTGCTTCTTTTAATATATCAATTATAATACCATCATTACCTGGAGCCTTTCCTTTCTTCATACATTTAATTGCATTTCTCACTTCTTCATTTAAAATTCTGGGCAATTCGGAAGATGTAATAGATATAGGAGGTACTTGTTCTTTATTACTATATAATTCTTGATAAAAATTTTCTACCAATTTCATGATGTCATCTTTCTTTTTAGTAATAATTCCATCTTTTTTTCTTATTGCAGATATAAATTTCCTACCAATACCAAAATGTTGTTTTACATTCTTAAGACTTTTATTTTCTTCTACAGCTTTTCTTGCTAGTTCACAGTTATACTTTCTTATATCATTTTCAACTCTTTTCCGCACCATTTTACAAAATTCGAGATATTCAATTCTTTTTAATGCATCATTCTTGTATATCTTCATATTTCTTCTTTTCTTCATAAATTCTCTAGTCTCAGTAGAAATTTTATTGGTCAATTGCTGCTTTTTTCTACCAGCTATCTTTCTTGCAGTTTTTAAAAGTGTATCAGTTATTTTCATATTAATTTCATTCAAATCTGAATCATGTTGAAAATCTACTAATACTTGAAACCGATTTGTAAGTTCTAATTTAAATTCATTAGAATGTTTCTAAAGATTAGGAATATCAACTTAAATATTGTTTTTCTTAACAATTTTTGTCTTTCTAGTTTTACATTAACACGTATCTTGCATCTTACTAATTGATGATCACTTCCTGTGTTAAATCTATTAAGAACATTACAATCTTGAAATATGTATTTCCTGTTAGTCAAAATATAATCCAATTCTGCTGTACCTTCATTTGGATGCTTCCATGTCCATTTTCTTTTAGCATTTTTCTCAAAAAAAGAATTCATAATATAAAGTTTTTCTTTTTCTGCAAACTCCACAAGTCTATGTCCTCTCTCATTTCTATTACCATAACCAAAATTACCTACAGCACTTTCATCTTTCATTTGTTTACCAATTCTAGCATTAAAGTCTCCCATAACAATTTTAAAATGTTGTTTACTCTGATCAAAAGCCTTTTGTATATCCATATAAAATCTTCTACTACTTCATCACTATGAGAACTTGTTGGGGCATAAACCTGAATTATCTGCATTTGGTATCTGCTATTAAGTTGTATAACTTATCTTGCCACTCTGTCTGATACACCATCAATCTCCACAATATTGTTCTTCCACTTTTTATTTATAATGAATCCTACTCCACTTGTATTTCCAATATTTGTGCCTTTATAATAGAATATATGTCCACTTTTTAAATCAATTGTCTCTTCACCTTTTCTTCTAACTTCACAAAGTCCAATAATATCCCATTTAATATAAGAGAGTTCTTCTTGTAATTCTTGCAATCTTCCTTCACTTGAAAGTGATCTGCAGTTGTAAGTACCTAAATAAAAAGTTGTCATCAAATGGCAGCCTGGGTCCGCAATCAGGGGATTCTTAGCACCCTCCGCCTTCGGCCCCCAACCGCTGTCTTGGTTGGTGACTTTACAGCCTCCTGGGAATAAGGGCCATGCTTTATTTTTGTCTGTCATAATTGTATATATATATATTGGAAAAATATTTATCATTTACACAAACATTCATTCTGCCCTATCAGGCATTGAGAAGACAGACCATGGTGTTTCTTGATCTTAAACTCAGAGGTAAAACGCCAATAAACTCACCACGCTGGCTAATGCGTGTTGGTGAGCAGCCCATCCATGTTCGTATACTATATGAATAAACACATAGTAATAACAGCTGCAACGACAAGAACGTATGGAGTGAACATTAGGAATTTGCCCTGCTCGGTTCCTTTAAGGCCTCCAAGAGGAATCAAAGGGTTTCCTTTCAGTTTATATATATATATGTTAACCAATTATCCATAACTGTTGTTAGTGTGATTTATTATGTACCAATAAAGATCTAATAAATTAATCGGTAGTTCTTATTTATAATTAAGTGTTAATATTTGTGATCGTTCAGCTACAGCTGAGGACACTGCATATTTAAATACATTATTCAGTTGGAAATTGATCAAGGAAACCGGTGTACCTTAAATTTGTCATTTTCACTGGGGTACTCAACTATAATATATGAATTGAATAAGTTTGAAGGACAAAAACTTATTGTCGAGATTTATATAAAATTATTGCCCAGAATTAAATGCATGCTTATATCTGGATTTTTTTTTTTAAAAAGTTTTAATTATATTAAATATTGCAAACTACTTCTGAAATCCAACTAATTATGATATATTCATCTTTTCAGAGAACCTTAATAAAAAAAGCATAGACAATGTTTAGGTAAAATGAGCAAATCTGACAACAGATAACCATTAAAAATTGTCAAAAATAAAACTTGTGAATGTAAAAATGACATCTTCAATTTTGAAATTGAAAAATCTGGAAATCTTAGTAAAACTCGCTTATCATCTGAAGGTCAAACAAAATAACATCATTTTCCTATCATATATGTAATGTCTGCTATATTGATAATAATTTTACTCTAGAACCTTCTATATAAACATGGGTAATCAATGGATACCAAATATTAGTAACAACCAAATCTCTATTAGCCTTTATGCTTGAGAAGCATTGGATTGCACTTCCATCAAGCATTCTTCTTTATTTTAAGGGTAAAATTAAACAAAACATTCAAAATATTGACAGTAAAAAATCTAAATTACTAAAGTACTTAGTTTCTGACTTCAATGCGAGACCTAATACAATTACATGAATAATTCTGCTTATTTTCAAAACTTTTAAGAAATTGTATCATTTCATATCTTTACTTTGAATAGTATGAAAAAAATATATGTGTCTGTTTAGCAAAGATTTACAATCCAATATTCCTCAGTGATGAGGTCAATAATATTAAATTAATCTAGGGAATTGGTTGGTACTATCCTTTAATGAAAATTGATTACTTATGCTTATGTAGAGGATTTTATAATAGTATAACAAAGTTGACTATTTCTGACAATATATATAATATTCAAAAGGTCATTCCTATTTAGTAAATGAATTAACTTCATTACCATTTAATTAAATAAACCTATATTTTTTTAAAATTGCAATTCATCAATATTACTCTTTCAAATGTGGTTGCAGAAACTAAAAAAATATAAATGATCCTTTTGCATTTCAAATGAACTAGTTAGTCTATTTTAGTTAATCATCAAATTCTCAAATATTAAATGTTCTTTTTCTTCCATCAACTTTTCTGCATTGATTATATTATTTCTAATATATATAATGAAACATTGCATTTATGCACTTTATATAATGAAACCCTTGTGTTTATAATACTTGCAAAATAGCTCACAATATAAAGATATGTTATATTAATAATAAGAGAAAAAATTAAAGAGGCATCAATAATTAAAAAGCTTTGGCCTAACATGAATAATGATTTAAACCCAAAAATGTTATTGGTTTAATAATTTTTATTTCTATATCTATGAATGATTATAGATTGATTTGAAAAAATAAATAAAATGATAATAATTAGAAAATAAAATAGGAGGAGTAAGACTTTCAAGGATAAAGGGATTACTAAATCCGAATATTACAGGATTTACCCTTCTGCCACTAGACCCCCCCGAATGTTTGCCAATTTAAAACTACATAAAACAGGCGAACCACTTAGATTGATGATGGATTTCGGTAGTGTGCATTATTTTGAAGCAGCCAAATTAATCAATCAATTACTTATAGATTACCTTAATTTTGGCTCATGCACGATAAACTCGTCTCTCCAATTCATCTCCAAAATCAAAAATACTCAAATCTCTCAGACTTCAATTATGGCTACAATGGATGTGAAGGAACTATAGGATCAATTAATAGAAAAGCATTTATCCAAATAGTACACGAAGAGCTACTGCGAGCACATTGCCCTAGTGAAAGAGTTAAATTCATTATTGCTTTCCTGTCATGGCTTGATTCACATATATTTACACTCTTTGAAAACAAGTGGTACACAATGCAAGATGGATGGCCCATGGGCCTTCCTATCAGTGGTGTTTTATCTAGCATATATTTAAATAAATACGAGCTATCGATCCTTCCAAAATATCACAATATCAACCAAGACTTTACATATATTCGTTATGTAGACGATATCTTTATCATAACCTCTAAAGATAATACTTTAAATATACAACGTGATTTACAAAACTTAACCAAACTTTCATTCACCATCACATATGAAAATAATAAAGAACTTAAATATCTCGACTTCTCTTTATCGAGAAATCGCCACTTAATAGATTACAAAATGATTGTTAAACCATTTGAAATTCGCAGCTGTATCCACCCTAACTCTAACTCACCTGCATCACATAAATTTGCTGGCCTTAATGCATTTTTGTTTAGAAACTTTTATTTATGTAAATATGAAGCAGACAGGAAAGAAAACATAAACAACTATATTAAAGATCTATTAGCAGCAGGGTTCAAATTCAAAGCTATTAAAAATAAAATCATAAAATTTAATAATACAATAAACAATAATGTACCTCGCACCAATCTACCTAGAATAACAATCCCCTACATTCCTAAAATATCTAACAAACTAATGAAAGCATTAAACGATAAATTTAACATAGCAGTTAGAACTCCACCTAATTCTAATAGATTGCTTAACAACTCTAAAGACCACATTGATCGATCATTCACCCCACACGTGGTGTACTCTATTGCCTGCCCTCAGGCTGGATGCCACACTATATATTATGGTGAAACGAAAGCTACAATCAATACTAGACTGGGTCAACATATTTACACATTTAACAGAGCTCAGAAAAACAGCAACACGTCCTCTGCATTTTTGGAGCATGCTAAACAATCTGGACACAACTTCACACCCGCCAATCCCATAATATTGTGCTCAGAATCAAATTATCACAAAAGAAAAATAAAGGAGGCATTTTACATCAATGGAAACATCCATGCCATTAATAGAAAGGACACTTGCTTCGAGATCTCGAAGAAATGGGCTACGTAATACTAGCTTATTTGAATATTTGTATTTGCATATTTTATTATACATTTTATGAAGGCTATGAATATGAGGCATGGATCCTCGAAAACGTTAAGCCGATAAACTTTAATACTAATTAATATCTTCTCTAATTAACAATTATATATTTTACATATAGTGAGAAGTAAAGCTATATTTCTTTTCTATTGTTTTTTTAATAAAAGATTACAGATAAGTTAACATAAATTAAATATATAGGGAGTTGTGTGACAGAAAATATTTAATTTTCTTTTATTTAACAGCTTTTTAAATATTAGAAAGGGCATCAGAAAACTTTGATTATTCAGTTATTTAAATGTTATAGTAAGATATATAATTTATTATGTTATCTATCATTTAAAAATTTAATAATAAATATAATCAAATTTAAAAACATTTTGAAATAATAATATACAGTAATAACATATATAATGAAAAATATGTGTTACATATAGGCATTTACAATTGATTATTTTAAAATGTCTGGCACAATTAGTAGTGTCCGACTTGGAATAGGGAGGTCCTAGGGTCGATTCTGGCCCTCGAACTTCTTATGAATTCCCAAGCAATAAAGCCATTAGCCTTTTTTTAAATAAAAATTAATTACAATTAGAAATGAGTATTTAATCACATTTAATTTCATACATAAAAAATTTAGACTGAATTAAATTAAAAATTGATGTGTTTTTATTATGTATAAAAAATTTGTTTGTATACATAATTTATGATAAGTGAGTACAGTATTTATATTTATGAATATATTGTTTATATTACAACTCCGAGGAAAACTGTTGAACAGTTGAAATTGCAGCTATTTTGCAAGTGTGATACATAAAACATTGCACTGTATAAAGTGCATAAAAGAAATCTTTTCATTATTTATATTAGTAATTCCCAAATGTTCCTTATTATTGTTCCATATTTAATTAATATATTATATTAATTCATTTTCTATATATCACATTTCAAGTGTGCTGTTATTGATAGTTACAGTAAATAATCAATTTATCAAATCAAAAATTTCAGATCTAATAAATAATAATAGGTAATCATTTATGTATTCATTGAAAAATTGTAACTGACAATGAGTCTATGTAATGCCTATAATGTGAATTGATATAATATTATCTAAAACTCTTTTGGTTTGTCCTGAGATTCATTAATATCATCTGGTGAATCCTGACATCATATTGGCTTTGTATTAGAAAAATAAACAAAATAAATATAAAACAAAAGTTTAAGATCTGTAGATGTACAACACCTTCCTCATTGTAATGATTTGCATAACAATCATGCTTTTACTTTGATTCCAACTATAAATATATAGATATCCATTGTTTTAATTATTCTTAGCTGCAACATGAAGATTACATAATAATCTGGTTAGAATAATGTAATCTTAAACCTTTCACAGATGTAACTTACTTATATCATTGTATTTCATGAGTTTTCTCCAATTTAAGCTTAGTTATTTGACACAAGATATTTCTAATAAGTAACTTGTGTCAAGGATTTTATATAGGAAATACAAGATTCAATTTATCTTATCTAGGTTCATAACTTTCTTTTAAATCAAACCTCTTGAAATTTTGCCATAAGTACCGGAATATCCTTATATGAAATATAACAATAAAATGAATATCAGCAAGATAATGGATGTGATAACTGTATAAAAATCTTTTTAATAATAATCTACAAGAGTAAATTAAATAAAATGTCCAACTATATTCATTGTTTTCATTACTATCCTTAATTATTTATTACTGTTTTAAAAAGTCTCTTTTTTTTAATCTTTATCTTACCTTATCAAATATTCCTTTAAAATGCTCAAGCAAATGTGAATCTAAGTATATTCCCTATTTAATGGTAGTTTTTTTTTTAAGATTCTGGAATAGATTTAACAAACTTTTCTGATATTTTTACACTTTCATTATCATATACAAGTGCATCAAGAAAACTCAATTATAGCATTATTTAAAGTGTTTACAAGGTACACACAATTTTGTAACTACACTCATTTTCATTATTTTAACATTAAAAAATTTAGGTACTGGTTAATTAACCACTGTACATCGCTTGGTGGTGCTTCTTATCTGCAAAAACAGATCGATATAATGTTACCGGGCCTGCAACTCTTCAAAATTTATGTTATTGTTGTAATAATAAATTATCTTACAATTTACACAAAATGTCAAAAAAAAAAAAGCAGACTTTTTTTACAACAATTAATCAGACTTCTTTTTTTTTTTGCTGCTTTCACCTTTTTTTTATATCTTCTTATTACAGTAATTACACAAAATAGGGCGATTTTTTTTTGATGGCACTGTTTCTGTCCAAAAACATATCAATATATGTTTCATGGCCGATCCAACTTTTTTTTTGTTTTCTTCTAATAGGAAATTATGCTGGGGGGATTTTGTCAAATTTACGCTATTTAAAAACTACTTTTGGAAATTAATTTAAGAACTACTTTTTTCCAAATTTACGCTTATCAAATGTATGCTATTTAAAAACTACTTTTTTGGAAATTCATTTAAATGCAACTTTTTTAAAAATTATGTGGAGGATTTTATTTTTGTCAAATTTATGCTATTTAAAAAGTACTTTTTGGAAATTCATTTAAAAACTTTTTTTTTTTTAATAAAGTGAATTAAAGCTGAAATAAAATTTATATGAGTATCATAATTATTTGCATTAGATAAGAATTTGGGACAATTACACTATGTGATTCATTTTCAAAATTCTTAATATCTAAATAAGTTCTTTAATGGGTCACAATTTTTTTAAAAAAAAATCAGTTAAATATTTTGTATAGAGTACAGTTTTATGTGGAATAGAGATTAAAACAATTAAGGATAAATGATTGGAGATTTTTGAAATATAGATTAGAAGAGTGGAAAAAGTAAATTGAATAGATAAGCTTAATAATGCTGAAACTTATTAATAAAAATTAGTAAGAAAAAAGTGAAGTGATTTAAGAACAACAGTGGACAATACTTAGAAATAAATGAACATTTAAAAGATATGGAAATATTTGTGGAGAATAATAGAAAGAAAAGTGGAAAGAAAAATATTTATGATCTAAGCAAAGAGATTTGCTAAGAACGTAGCAAAAAAATAGGCTTGGATTTATAATGTTATTGGATTGATATATATAAAACCTGTCTTTTGGTATCATTACTAATGATGATTGTTTATGCATGGGAGAATTTGATATTTATATATTACCTGTGGATAGATTTCAGCTATTTCTAAAAGAATGTCTCCTACAGCCTTTCCTTCTTTTTTGTCAACAAGGGCAACCATCTGGCTTATCCACTGGATAAACATCCAACAGGGAATATTTTTAATCTAAATAAAAATTAAATACATAGTATTACATAGAAATAAATGACAATTTAAATAATATGTTGGAAAGATTTGTAGATAGTAAGAGATAGGAAAGTAGAAAAAGAAATAAATTTATGATTTAAACAAAGGAATTCACTAAGATTGTTTGAAAACTATAGGAAAAGACTGACTAGTACATATATTCATATTTCAATTTTATTTTATTATGTCTGACAATTGTACAAAATAAATAATTTATTAAATACTGAATATGTTTTTTGTTTATAATATATGATAAAAATTATATGTATGTGTTATCTCTGTAAATATCAAATGAAGTTCTGTATATGCATATAAATTATCTATAGAAATAATCAGAATCTAAAATAAGTTTACTTGTAAACTTATGGCTGTAATTAAAGGAAATGTAAAATTATGTATAATTAAAAGCTTAGTTCCATAATTAGAAAATGTCCCTAATTAAAATTATTTTAAGACAACTGAAATAAAACAAATCCAAATATAAAATTCTTTTGCCAGATAAAAAATTATTTAGTCTCCCCAGTGACATTGTACTCTACAGAATTATGTACATAAAAAGGTCTGACAGAATAAACAGAAGGAATTTGCAGAGTATTATCCCAGAGAAATCTATAATTTGAAAACAGCTCGCACAGATCATTTATAATTTTCGTAAGCCGTCAAGTTCAAAGTAATAATTGTTTATAATATCATAATATGTATTTATGAATTATTAATAATAGTATATTGATAGTTTTTCATGCTCTGAAATTGCTCTATGTTGATGTTATTGTATAATAAATGTTATTGTTAAATGTTCTCAGTTGTCGAGCTATGTTTATTATATTTTCTTTTAATGCGTATTCAGCTGGTAGCCTGTTCCCTGAGCATATTTCTTCTTGGAAGTTCAATCTACAATGAGCAGCTGCCCCAAATAGTGCATGCTTGAAAAGTAGCAATTTTAAATAATAATAAAAACAAGAAATCAATTGTAGAGATTTTTTTCGTTTTTCTAATGAATTTTTAAATTAAAAATCATTATAATTGCTTTTTTTTTTTTTGCAATATATATATATTATTGACTTCACTATTAATTTTTATTACATTTCTTTATACTCAAAAAATAGATAAATTAACTAATTAATTTATCTACTAATAATTCATAAATAAATAATTCATTTAAAATTTTATTAACTTCCAAAATAAGATTAATTTTCAGAAATAATTACTATATAACACTATTTTTCCAATCACATTTATAAAAAAAAGTTTAAAAAAGTATTCAAATCTTCCTTTATAACTATACTTTTTGAAAGTGAATATAAAATAAGTTTCAAATTAATTTGCCACAACAATATTCTCTAATGTAATGTTTAGTTTTTAATCCAGAAATATCAATTAAATTTTGAAATATAAGCAATAAATAAATAAGTTTTAATCTATACAAAATTTTCCAAGCTCTAGATTCAAAAGAGTGAATGAGGAAATTAGTTTTCTCTTAAAAACAATTGATAAAATAACCAATCATAAGATTAATTGCTCAACGACATCCAATTATTTAAATGGCAATTTGAATACAATTCCTTTTAATGATTGAGATTTTTTTCCATCTGAAATTTCCTAACCAGGGAGTTAATCCATAAATATTTGATTCTTGATTCATCATTTTCACCAATGCATTAAAAAGCCTGCACAGAGCTTTAAAAAAAAAACATCATCATTTTGTTTTGACTGGAGTTAAGTTTTTAATTTTTTTTTTTTAAAAAAAAGTGTATAGGTTTAGTTTAAAAAGCATGTAAAATATTATAATAAATATGATAGCACGTGATCATTATCATGTTAGTTTGTAAGTCTTTTAACAAAATTTATCCTAGCATTTCAATTTTAAACACTATAATCTTTAATAAATCCATTATATCACTAAAGTGCATCTAAGAATATTTAGAAAAATATGTTGCCAATATTAGATTTTAGAAACTGCTGTTTTTTATTAAATAAATAAGTATCTTTAGAAATTTTTATAAAACATCAATGATATGCAGCTAAAAATTTGATTTAGATAATCACACAAATTCTAATAACAAGATGAACAAGCTTAAATCTATTTTCCTTCTATATGCAACCAATCATAAAGACAACTATCATATAATATTTTTCTAGTAAGAGCTTATAGAGAAGGTTACAGCGTAAGGTGATATTTTAATAATTTTAGATCATAATTCTTGACAATACAATTTTAAATCTATAACTGATATTAGCCATTAAAAATCAAATGAAGAAAGAGGGTGGTCATTTTTCTTTTTGATAAAAAATGTCATTGATTGGGATTAGTTCTTCAGAATGCCACACAAGACTAAAAAGAAAAAAAATATTATTAAAGCATTTGAGAAGAAATCCTAGATATGGTATATATAGTGCATTGTAGTATAGACAATATATACAGATTTAGTAAAGTGAAGAAAGATATTAATTTATTTTTAAACAATTATTGGTAAAATAAAAATAATCCCATAGTCAGTTACTTGAGAGTTTGTGTAATATTCAAGCACTCAAGTGGACCAAGTAAGAAAAACAATTCATCCAGCTAACAAAATTCAATACTGTTTAAACTGCACAAATAATAACTCTTTTATGGCTTATGTATACAAAATATTACATGATTACTATTTCTTATGCTAGCACATTACTGTTATTAAAACAGGCAAAACTCTCCATACAGTAGTGCCACTCAGAATAATCAATAGATGCCAGAAGGCTTGTGCACAAAATCCCTATCTAGTGCCTACTCATCCAATATTCCCAGACTAGTTTCTGGCTTGTGGCCTTCGTCAGTAAGGAGCTGTGGATCTGAGATCTAGGTGCAGTGCTCTCAGATCCAAAGCTCCTCACTGACGAAGGCCATAAGCCAGAAACTAGTCTGGGGATATTGAATGAGTAGGCACTAGATAGGGATTTTATGCACAAGCTTTCTGGCATCCATTAATTACTCTGGTTGGCACTGAGTGGCACTACTGTATGGAGAGTTTTGCCTGTCTTTATACAAAATATTAATTCTTTTCATCTTTTTACCAATGCCAGCTCCACTCTTATCAAAACCAACATTTAAATTAATATCAAATAAAAGTGGCAAAAAGAATGATGCTATATTATTAATTGGCTAATATTTCATCTGCTAAAAAATTATATATTTTGAAATGTTTTTTTAAACTCTCAGAAATAATCATTTGGCATTTTGCTGCTAATTTACTTCATGTAGTCCACAGAACATTTATTTATATATATATATTGTTATTATTTGTATGTCGTTGTGTAATATTGTTGTTAATATTTGTCTCAAAAATATGTTAGATTTTTTTTTTTTTAAATTTAAAAATGAGATTAAATTATTTGTAAAAATTAAATTTATCTCATTAAGATAGATGTTTTACTTATACTGTTAGTAAAGCTACATCATTGCTTAAATTGAAAGCAGAGAAAGTACAATCCTCATTAAAACATAAAAAGAGTACAGGTAAAAGTAAAACAATTTTTTAATAGTTTGTTGTGCATTAAAGACCTCTCCAAGAGAAATAAAGAAAAAGATGAAGCTACTCATTAGATTTGTCAACAGTCAGATGATGAGAATTTTAGTTTGTCATTATGTTTTTTTTCCTCTACTCATTGACTAATTTTAGATAACTGGTACAGATTGACTATGAACTAGTTATCGGGGGGCTCTATTCATTTGAAAAAAACTTCCAACTTTTACCTATCTTAATATAAATTCAAACACCAAAATGTGGGCTTAACAAGCAGATGTGCTAATCTCTATGCTATAAACCCTTCCCATAAAAACAGTAACAATATTAATTGGCTAGATAATCCAATCAAATAACAATTGGATTGACTCTCCAACTGCAAACAAACCACAAATTATTAAATTCTGTTTCTTGATAATCATAGATATACAAATCTAAGTTAAAATATCTTATGATGTCTTAAAAATCTTTATTCTGATTCATATTTTTATAATGTGATGTAAAACGACATTAAGAATACCAAGCAGTCAAAATCAGACATTAAAAAGAAAAATAAATCTATCGGTTAATAGGCCAAATTGCCTTTCCTAATTAAAAAAAGAAAGAAAGAGATTTTTCTTCTGTTGCCATATATTTATGCTACTATTTTATCTCCAAATGATTCTCATTAAAAAAACAAAGAAGCTAAACATCTCTTTTCAGAACTAAGAAATCTTCAAGAAAGTAGATACCAAATAGATAATTTCAAAGGTAAAATGATTCAAACATCGAGAAATTATCTTCATCTAAAATTATATATAATTCTCTTTATTTTTGTATTTGGTTTATTACCATTAAAGTTAATTAAAATTTTATTCAGCTCACTTTTGATTATTTTATTAGTTTTTCACATTAACTTAATCATTATTTGCTGCATATCTGACATTCAACTAGTGCAGATGGTCCATAGAGATAATTAGAGATCAACATTAAGCAATCAAATATACCAAACAATGCTATCACATACTTTTTTCTGCTCACTATTGATTTCTGTGAAAGGAGCACTAATTCCCTTTATTAATTTTAACTCTTATGCATTATAATCTTGAGTAAACAGGGCAGTAGATGGTAGTGTTATGTCCAAATTCACAGATTCAATCTTGGTTATTGGCTATTTTTAGTGAAAAGCAGAACTGGAAATTTGAATATAACACTGCAATATAATGTCTAATGCCTAACTTGGAATGAAGTACATAGAATGAATTATTGCTATTAATACAATAAGCAAATGGATAAAAAAACTTTATATATTCAATTCCATTAGTATATTTTAGATATATTTATCTTCATCCCAAACTTTCTTTATACATTCACATATATACAAATTATGGAGATTTGTTTTATACTTACTGACATTTTAAACATGTCACATAATTGAGGTTCATTTGATACTATTTGCAATAATCTAGGAAACAGCTGCCTGGCTTCAATACTGCCATTTTGGATTGCTTTTAAAAGATATTCTATGATAGCAGAAGAGCACTGAATATCATTTGCTGCAGAATAATGACCTAGAAGGAAAAATATATATAAAAATATTAACTTCTCACTTAAATTCTACTATTATTTAAAAAAAAAAAAATTTTTTTTTTTAAATAATTTGAATATATATATATGAGATTGAAAAATAAAAACAAAAAATCATTTTAAAATGCTATCTATCAAAAAAAAAAAAAAATGCAATTTTTAAGCGATAAAATTCTTAATAAAAATTATCTGATGTTAGAATTAGAAAAGAATGTAGATACTTGCAAAACTAAAAATGAGTGCACAATGTGGAAAAATTACTGATATTAATAACAAATATAATTTAGCTAAAAAAACAAATATTATTTGTAAATTAAAAAACTAGCTCATTACTTTTTTTAATATGTCAGATATCACAAAATTTTTTTAGAAAAAAAAAAATAGTAATGCACATATATTAAAAATATAATAGTCTGGTTAAACTATTATATTTTGCTGGTATAATGTAAGATTCAATTTGCGGTGTTCACGGAGGATTCTATAATACTAGCCATGTCAGCGATAAAAATTAATCACACAAATAACTTTTATATATTTCAGCAAAATTATTTCTCTATTCTGAAGATTATTAATAAAGTGATAAAATAAATAACAATCAATAATAATAAAAACAATAATAATTATTCCCTAACTTTGAGACAAACATAAGAACAAGTTTGGTCATACTCTGCAAATGTATATTACTGTCCAGTAATTCAGAGTTGTGATATATCTTATCTTTTAAAGTCTATACTTGAATATCTTTAATTCGTAGTTGTTTTCCATTAACACAATTATAGCTGAGTTCTCATTCACTTCATTCTGTCATTTCACGTAACTGACAACTTCATTTTAAAGTCTTTAAATTGTAAATACTACTTTAATTTAACACTGTTGTTTCTTTTTTTTTTTTGAGAAAGATATTATTATTACCAATCAACTTCACAGTTCCTTTCAAGTTACCCACACTCCCATTATTCTGATGCTTTCTTGCTCCTCTAACACTCAAAGTTTATTTTTTTATTAGTAGCACTAATTAGTATAATTATTATTCATTTCCTCTTAACAAAGAAATGTTCTAGAGTGCTGTACTTTTCTGGTAAACAATATAAAGTCTGTCTGCATGCATTTTCACAAATCTAAGAATATATTTTCTGGTATCTGGAAGCAGAGATAGATTTTTTTCCATCTCAATCATTCTGTTTGATTTTCTAATCTTGATGATAAATTATCATCACTTAGATCTGCAACATCCTCATTTAATCTGATATGAACTTCAACATCTTTATCAATGAGCTATTCGTTGTTTTATAAAAATGAAGAGCTATCATCATATTCTTCACTTATTATAGTTTCTGATTTAGGATTATTTAGTGTAGGTTTAGGATCCATCACATTTGATATATCACAGAAATGCATGCATAAGTGATTTAAATGTCTTTGCATAAATAATCCATTTTCCAGTTTAATGATCCTAATTGCACTCAATACAATCTTAATAATACATGAAAATCATTTCTTTTTTAAAATACCTTTAGCCCACATAGCTTCACTAACATGAAATCTGAAATTAACAACAGCATTTTCTTCATCTAAAATACCTTAATCTGTTCCTTACTGACTCAGTAACAGTTTAGATAAATGTGTACAACCTTTTTGCCATTGTTAAATGCACTAAGAGTAAAATATTAAAATAACTTCTATTAATGCACCCTTTATATTCATAACTGTCATTTTCTTCAAGGCAGATTTTAGGCATTATACTGCCTTTTTCAGCGATTCCCTTGAATTCTGTATGAGAAGATGGGGTTAAGATGTGACGTATCCTTTTCTCTGCTAAATAATTTTCAAAATTGGCAGAAATAAATCCTGTTCCATTATAAGATACAAGGATCTTGGGACAGCAATGAGTAGCAAAAACTTCCTGGAGGGTTTTAAAAGTACAATTAGTATTCATAATTTTTACAAATGTATATTTGGTCCAACAGAAATATGAATTCTCTATTACTAAAAATAGATAAGCATTGATAAGTCCAGCAAAATCTGTATGAATGTGTTGTCAAGGATTTTTAGTTACTATCCATTATTTATAGGTTTTCTGTGGGACATCAGCTGTACACTTACAATTGTTACAAGCTTTTACCATCTGTTCTATTTTTCTATTTAAACCTGGCCACCAAAGATATGACTATACCGGCGCTTTCATCAATTCTATTTCTGAATGTCAATGGTGTAAAAGCTTAAGCACATGTTTATAACCTTCTCATTTGATATCAGCACTCATTCGGTCATCAGGATACATCCATTGCAGACAGACAAATACTGGCAGGCATTCCAAATCAACTTGATGATGTAGATTGGTCGGCTATTTGCCATTCAAACGAATCCAATTTTTTACTTCCATATATTCACAGTTTCTATTAGTCCATTCTACTACTTTGGAACTATTCAGATTTTCTACATTTACTACATCCAATAAGTTTACTTCTAGATACTTTAACATGGTTCTATTTCTCGCAGATAAATGTGATAAAGCATCGGCATGTCTAATCTCCTTATCTGACTTGAATATTAATTTATAACCATATGCAGCTAAAATATTTATCTATCTCAGTAGACTCTGACTGACATATTCCAGAGTTTTTTTAATTTTGCGGAAAATTTCAATTTAATAGCGATGGTCTACATATAACATAAATCTCCATCACTATACACAGTGATTAAACTTTTTTATTGCAAAAATAATAGCCAGGGCTTCCTTACCTAGATAACTATATTTTTTCTCAGATAATGTTAATGTTCTGTAGGCATGTGCTATTGAACATTTACCTACAAAGCAACAATGAAAAATGATGGCTCCGATCCCAAATTTTAACATCTGTGGTAATAGTCACTTCCAAGTACTCCAGTTATCTAACATAAGTAGGTCCCTTGCTTTATCAAATGAAAATTTATGCTCTTCTGTCCATTTCCAGCACTGTTCTTTCATAATAAATCATATAATGGCAATGGAGATGCAATTTTCCCTGGAGAAAACTTTTGTAAAAGTTTAACAACCCCCAAAAAATAAATCCTTAACATTTTTTATTGCAGCTTCTTTTATGACTTTAATCTTTTTTGGGTTTGAATATTTGCAAATCTTATTTATTATATGCCCAGAAATTTAATCTCAGAAGATGCCCAAATTCAGATTTGTTTATTCCATGAAATAGTTTTATATTTGATAGGCTGTGAAATTATTTACATGCTCACTAAAATAATTAATATATATATATATTTCTTCCTCTTTTTCACCAAAATAAAAACTGTGGGAATTAATCTGATAGTAATAGAACATGATACTTTCCAGTAATGTGAATAACTTATCCTGTTACATTCACTAATATACTGTAAATCTCCAAACTTTTATTCTTTTATCTTTTTATTTATAATGAATATCACTCCATTTGTATAAAACCACCTTTTGAATTAATTATTTTTTAATATCTCATTCAATCTAAGGGCTCTTTTTCCAATTCACCCAAAATTCAATTATTAAAGTGTAACATGCTAAATATAAAGTCTTTAACAGCTTTAGTCTAAACTTGAGCATTTTTAGTTTCTCTATGACAATTTCTAACTTTGGATAGCTTTCCATAAACAAAAACATACTGTTCATTATAAGAATAAGTAAAGAAACAAAATATTCATTCATATATATATTTATAAACATGTACTTTGAAATTCATTTCAAACTCTAATATATCATAACTAATACTAGTATAAAAATTCTGAATATCCTCTCTCTCTCTACATGCATTTCACAAATAATGTTTATTCATCAAGTGAGATAAAAACATTAAACACCTGAATGTCCACATTTGTGTTGAAAGTTTGAGATACATAAATAAATATATTAATTTTGTCTTTAGCAAAATCCATTTGTTACCTCATCCACAACTTAGCAGACTTCTGAGAAGAAAACAAGAATTTATTTTCTCTATCACAAACATTGATCTAAGCAAACTAATAAACATCATATTCATATTCATACAACATCTTCCAATAATTTAAATCTCAAAAACACCAAGACTTTATAAAATGCCTTGCTGAGTTTATATAAAGCCTCACTTAGCAACTACCTTTTTGTAGCACAGTATAATACATTAATATTCAGTTACCAATTATAAATTATTTACATCTATAAAAAAATCCAATAGTTATGAAGCTTCTCAAGTTAGAGCAGATGACAATTGACATACAAAGAGTCTTTTGATTTATGTCATTATTTTCTATCTCAGAATAAATTTAGTAACTTTCTTTATATTTCTTCAACAGATTGAAGAAATATTAAAAAAAAAATTACTATTTATGGCATAAAACACTTTTATTCTGGCAATACTTATTAAGCATATCATGACTTAAAATAAAAGACAAGTTTTTAAAAAAAAAATTTAATAATACAGATATTAATAAATATATTGTATTAAAAAGTCATTTATTGACATGAGTGATTTAATACTATGATAAAGTGATGACTAAGAGTTAAAGATTCCTAATGCTCATAAGTCACATAATCTCATGAACAATTAATCATTTGATTTTACTTTTTTGTTCTGTGTAGTTTAACACAGTGATGAATTTGAAAGCTAAAGTTCCCTGTATCACAATTCAAGCTATCACTTTCAGTTCTCAAACATCACATGATCTAACCATTTATTTTATTTTTCTATTTTTTTTCTAATTATTAGTGATTGCTACTTATATATATTGCTGCTTCAGATTATTTGAAATAACAATTTTATATTCTGTTTAAAAATGTACTTTAGGTTACAAGTCATTAATTTCATGAATAAATTTCATAATCAAATAAAAATGAGTATTTTTGCTATATTCTAATCATTAGAAAATCAGTATTGTTTTAAAAATATTATTAGGTAGTTTTTAAGGTCATGAGGCTTGTTCCTAAATATTTCAGAATATTGTTTCCATATATATATATATATATTGTATCCTTTAACTTTGCCAGTAAAGCTAAACTTCCAGCCATGCCTAAATATATATATATACATAAAACTTTCAATGGGTTAATTTTTATTGCAAGTTAATTTTATCAGGGCTTTTTGGTTAAATGCTAATTCATTTTATGTCATTTTAAGAACTTTTATAAGTCCTAATTATTTTTTTAAAAAAATCATTTTTAATATTTTTATGGTATTGACTATCTGTAATTATAAGTGATTTACAACTGTTTAAATTAGGAATATATTTACCTGTATAATAAAAAGTTAATGTTAAGCTGAAGTTATTTTCATATAGCTTCTAATATATTAAATTCAATGTTCAAATTAAATTATAATAATAGCTAAGTTTAAGTCTGCTGTGTATTTAAAGTGCAATCATTCCGAATACAAACAAACAAAATAGTACATAATAAGAATAGTGAACAGTCTGCTACATTTGCAACACAAATATCTCTATAGTTCCCTATGGCTCATTTGCCCCACAAATATCTCTATAGTTCCCTATGGCTCATTTGCCCCGACACACTTTAAGACTGGCTGCTTTCAAGACAGTTCCTATTGGTCTCTGTTTCTCAAACACTTTGGCCCCAGTTCAGTTCAGCTGCATGCAAAAAACATATGGCTTCATCATAGAGCACTGTGACTATTACTATGAGTTTCTTCTAGCTACAATTACTTCTGTCTCTCGGCAACAGTTCTCTTGGGTAACTTCACTGAAAATCCACTGTAAAATCAACTCTTTGCATCTAACTGTTATCCAGATAGTTTCGTCCAGCCCCGGTTTTCCAAACTCTTTGAGCCTATTTTGCCGTTAACACCTTTTCACTGAGAGTGCTACACATTAACTGAAGTTACTACCACTTACATCTGTCTGCAAAATGAACTGGAAATGAATCACACATATTGTTGCTTACTTTATTTATAGTTTTTAATTATTTTCACAATTAATTACTTCCTTCCATATACAGTAATGTTTTTAAGTCTATAACTAATTAATTGGTGCCTTAGGAATTCCTTTCCATATAAGGTAATTTAGTCTATTCCATTAATTAATTAGTCTCTTATCAAAAAATATTTGTAATCAGCAAATATTTTTTGGAATTTATTCATCACAATTAACATAATTATTTAATTAAATTTACTGCTTATCAGTTTGCAATCTAAATATATTTCTCTAATATTTTCTACTTTTTCTGGAGTGCACTAACTTATACTAATGTAAATATATTTTTACAAAATATAATAAAATTGTTAATGTTAAATATTATTATTTAATTTTCTTGCTTATAAGAAAGCATTTTTAATTAAGTTATTTGTTACTAAAAGTATGTTTTTATTCATGCTAATCATTATAAAGATTAAGTGAGTGAAAATAGAGTTAAGCTACAATAATTATAGAATGATAAAGATTTGAATTTATTATTATTAAAAGTTATTACTTTTCAATTAAGAAAAACTTTAGAGAATATATGTGAGTGAGCTTGCATTTTTTAAATTTAGTTTTCACATTCTTCTTCATAATATTTAAATATTATTCTTAAATATCTTTAATTTAAAAACAATAAAAGATATTCTGGAAAACTTCTCATTTAATTACAAAGATATAAAATTGTTATAAAAATAATGTAAATTAATATTCTTTTTAAAACAAAGTAATTTATTCTGTAATAGTTTATTTTATTGTAATAATTTTAATTGTATAAATAACTGTCTTGATAAAAAAAAATTTAAGTCTAGACAATATGTAAATGAGTTTCTATTTTTATCTTTGTTCCCAGATACAAATCAATTTTTAAAGTCTAATGTAGGAGGTCAAGGGATGATTTAAAAATGTCAATTTCAATCAATAAAATCAATCACATGAACAGGAGTATAAAAGGGAAAAGGAAAGACCTTGCACTCACATATGGGAAGGAAAGGAAAAATTGCTTATTTTATTTTCTAATTGATTAAAGGGTTAATTATTTTTATTAATTATAAGTTTAATTCTTTTTAATCAATTTTATTTTGTTAAAGTAAAGTATCCTTAAATAAGTCCTAATCTAGGTGCTAAAATTTTAAACTAAAGTTATATTATTAAAAAAAAAACATAACAAGTAGTTTAAATAGTTATTTTTCTACGACTACTGAATTACTTTAAGCAGAATTAACATATTGTGGGAATTTTTTGTGTCTTACCTCACTAATGTAAGAACTTTTATTGATTACCAATTTTTTATTTATAATTTATTCATTGGGCCACAATATTAAGACTTTTAAAGACCTATGTGTTTCAATATTTATAGTTCTTAATATTTTCAATGCTGAAAGAAGAATAAATTTATTGAAAGACTTTGAAATATTTCATTTTCAGCAACATCTCTTTGAAATATATTTTTTCCAATATTATTATATTTTAAACAATCGTTTTCTTTGGAATATTTCATTTTTAATGAATGAACTACTTTAATTCTGAATTGTAGAACCTCTTTATTAAATTTGAAGTAACATTTTAGTTACTTATCATAATTATTTGTTTATTTATTATCTTTGCTTCAGAGTGAAAGATGTTTACTTGTGAATATTTTAACTTATATCTAATACAGGCTAGAGGTAGGAAAAATATTCCCCAAGTCTGTGAAAATGAAAATTATTAACTTACTCTTTCATTTGGAAAATGATTGCTTGACAACACATTTGAAAAATAATATTATACCATTGTAATGAATTTATTACTTTAAAAATTCATTGCTACCATTATATAATTATGTCTGGACAAAATAAATGAAACAGTCATATCTGTATTATAAAAAATACAAATGCTTTAATAAATTATTATATAATTAACTTTTAATTATAAACTTGTTTTACGTATGCTTCATTATTATTAGTGCTATAGTTATGAATTTTAAACTCTGGTCTCTAAGGAAACCTGCTTTGTCTTTAAATAATATTTGCTCCTAGACCTCATTATTAAATTACATTTTCCTATGGAAGAATGTAAAGTTAACATAATGTTATACCGGAAATTGCTGGCACGTTATTTAAAAATATTTTTGTGAAAATGAATGACCATTAATATGTTTGTATGCTTATATTATTAGAAAATCCCTGGCTTATAGAAATATATTTGAATACTGTATATCTAGTTTCAAATTTGCTGTATTTTCAACAAATGGAGAAAATTTTGTTTTCAGAACTGTATCTTGATGAATGGTGAACCTTCCAGGATGAAAGACATTTAATTATTTAAATTTTGGTAGATTGGGTATAATTATAAATTATAATTTTATCCTATTGTAATTTTCCATGTATTTTATTTATGTATATTATGCATTTTTATAAGATACATTTTTATGCATTATTGGTAAATTGTAATACCCAAAAGTTTGCAAAATATTTATGGATATAATACTATATAATTTTAAAGTGTTATTTGTCTCTTATCATAAATAATTCATTTATTTACTTGAATGTATGAGTTTATGCAGAACTAGTAAAGATGTTATATATGCTTATTTCAGGCCATGTTTTTATTAGGCCAGATTTGGAAAATAAATTTACTGTCAGCTTTACACATCAGTTAATTAATATATTTGTTTAAGAGATAGTAACATTAATCTCTCTCTTGATTTATTGTTTATTCTTATCCTGACATATTATCCAAGAGATTGAAGCTATGTCTCTCTCTCTTATGGATGTTTATTTTGCTAGCACATATTTTATAAAGATTGAAGCTATTTCTCTCTCTTATAATATATTCTACAAGTTATATCTTTTGTGTCTCATATTTAACCATAAATGCTTTATTTAAGGCAGCTATTATTATTCCTAATATATTTTGATGGTTCATTCTCATTTTGCTTATGTTCAGAGACAAAGTCCTAGCATAATTTTGCCCTCAAAAGTTGCTCCTTTTGAGTTTATGCCATCATTTAAATTCATTACCTTATGCATCTTTTCCTCTCAGATGTATTATATTATATATCTGATATGGAGCCATGTGTGGTGTACCACCATAACTTTGTTATTTTTTCCAGTTGATATAATTTGTTTTTGAAGAACATTATCTTTTCTTTGGATGCATTCTTGAATATTCTGAGTGTAGGTTAGAGATGGTTCTAGTGTGTATGTCTGTCTTGTTTTGCTTTTCCAGCATTGCAGTACATAAAACCAATAGTTATTTTATTTAAAATTTTAAAATTATATTTATAGGCCTAAATAAATAATATACATCACTTCTAGCATCGATTCATCACTGGCTTTGTAAGTCATAATTAATATTTAAATGCATTCATTGTTGGGACAATATCATAGAATGATTGTTATGTAAAAATGTATAACTTCTGGTAATAATGTCCATGTTTAACAAAAATCTTTTATAAGTCAAACAAATTCATAATAGTCAATTATCATTTAATTATTAAATTTATTTATTTATTATCATAAGTTGTAAACTTCTAAAATTTATTTCTCCTATGCAGTAAAGTTGTATGGTGCAGTGTTTCAATAGTTTAGTTTGAAAATTGTAGATTTCCAAAATTGTTGTGTCATTTGATTGTCCTTATTGTTTTAAATAACTGTTACATTTTATTGTTAAATTTGTGTATAGTTTTGCTATCATCTCAATCACATATGACTTATTCAAAAATACAATTATATTTTATTTTACTTATTAAGAGTGCATACACATAAAATTGAAGATAACAATCATTTTGTTAGAATGTTCTGCAGATGTTAAGAATGCATTTAACAAAATAAAATATTTATTTCATTTTATAAATCTTAAATGATCACTTTCATTCATTTGCAATTATTAAGAGAAGACTGCTTTTGTGATAAAATTATTATCTGTTTATTTATACAATCATAATTGATTATCTACCATAAATTTAATGCTTAAATTGTTTATCTTAAATTTACAAGAAATATTTGATATGAGTTGTTAGTAGGATATCCTGAATGGTCATAAAATTCTTTGTCTACTCTAGGTATTCGAATGCTATCCTAGTATATTATTATTTTATTCTAAATTAAGAGTTTCTATGTATTTTATTTGAATTAAAATATTTTCTTTTAAATTTATGATTATTATTGTAAATTAGGTAGACATTATATGAGGGTAAGAGTATGACTCCTCATATTTTCAGTAGGATGCCTTTCATTGTTTAATAATTCACATATAAAATAAAAGAGAAAAATTTTTAATATTATAAATATTTAATAAAGAACCCTGAAATCTTACTATTATAATCAATGATCAAAAGAAATTGTTTTTTTGTTTTTTTTTTGGCAAAAAAATATTATTTTTAAAAATAAAGTGGTACAAATAAAACCTAAGAAACATTATTATTCTTTATTAAAAGTTTTGAACTGTGGATCGGATCATTGCAATAAAATGTTGAGAATAGTGTTTGTCAGATGTGTTGTTATATTGGGGGGGGGGGGGGTTAAAAATGCTATGAGACAGATTATATTATAACCTAATTACTTTTTGGTATATGCTTTCAATATTAAGAGTATCTGTAGTTTATAAGAGTAAGTTGATAGTTCTCCCCCTCTTAAAATTTATTAAAGGTTAATTAGTATATTTACAATTATTATTATTATTACCCCTATGACTATTTTTATATCATATATGAGAACCCTGAACTTAGCCTATCATTTTGCTATTATTATCATTAGCTTACATCATCATATTCTTTGAGTCAAATTATGTTATTGGATGATTGGGACTTTGCTGATTCTTGGAATAGTAGTTAAACAATACTCCATCTATAGGTTATAATATATTAAGTTTTCACTTCATTTGTATTTGTAATTAGATTAAGAAACGTTTTTCAAGTGTGCAATATGAAATGTTTTTTTTTCCTTTTTCCAACTTAGACATGGCTGCTAGCATTTTTGATGAGATTTACCAGAATCATATATACATACTATACAAATAAATAAAACCTAAGTGAAAAAAAAAATTGTTTTAAATAAATTGGAAATAACTTTTTCTTACCATCATCCTTTTCTCTGAGAATATTATCACACAGCTGGACTAACTGCAAATAAGCTTTGCAAAGATCCACTTGGTGAATGGAACTAGAACTATTAATTATCAATTTTTCAGCTGAATGAGCAGCTTCTTTTAAAGAGTTAAAACCAAAAATGTACAAGTCTTCTTTCTAATTAAAAATATATATATAATACATATAGTTATTATACACATTATATTATCTATATGTATATAAAGCAAATTCAATTTATACATACATACGTATAAAGCAAGTGTGCATTATGCTAAACTGGAAGTAATATAAATTAATTTCTCTTAAGTTGAAATAAGACAGCCAATCAATTTATCATTAAATTATATTTACCAACTGTGACTTCATGTTAAAAGAATCAGCCAATCAGCTTTCATAGTACAATTATCTCATAGAATAATCAGTGTTCATCACCTGCCTATGAACCAATGCTGGTTTATCAAATAATGTACATCCATTTCTTTAAAAATATTAAAAATCTATTAGTCTTTAAAACTAAAGACCTATTACATTAATCTATTTGATTTTTTAGTTTGATATTAGCAAGGAAAAAGCTTTGTACATTAATCACAAACTAGAAGTAGCTCATATGCAACTGATGAGCAATGTTTATTCTGTGAAACAATTATACTGCAAGAACTAAGTGACTGGCTTTTTTAATATGATGTTATAGTTTATAAGCATATGCTATAAGTAAACTGATTCACTGACTTATGTAAATATAATTAGGAATATTTAATTTATATTTATAGCCACAAATACAGATGTATAATAATATATATGTTGTATAAACAAAAATTCATATTAAGTGAGTAAATCAGTCAAGTTATAATTACATAAATAAGAAAAGTTCGGAAATTAAAAAAAGATTTAAAAACTGAAATAAATTTAACTTATACAAGATGATGGTTGTCTTTAATAAATGCAAATAAATATTTTTCTAACTTAAGATTACAAAACGTGAAATACTGCAAGAAAATAAATCAATGACAGAGATACTACTTTGCACATTGTGATAAAAAAGAATATCCTTCAAAATCTATCATTATTTAGACTATCACCTATAGTGATAAAATGAAATCAATCATTATTACACATAACTATATTAAATAAATTTTACTTCAGTTCATATGGTAAGACAGTATAACAGCCTAAATGCAAAACAAAGCTTCTCAAATAATCCTTCATACAGTAGTAATGAAAAAAGGCATTGCTCACCAAAACTAACCAACTAGTGGTTGATAAAAATTTGAGCACTTTTCCATCGTTTTACTAACTAGGTAAAAATAACTTTATATCCATTTATCAACCAATAATGAATTGTTAGCTGGTTTAGTTGTAAGTTATTAACCTGAAAAAAAATCTAGAAAAATTTCAAACTTATCAAGCTCAGATTTAAACCCAGGTATGTTTTAAGTTATACCACAAATATTTTCAATTTTAATAAAACAACCAGCTATTGTTGGTATTTTAGAAATTAAATGCAAAATAATCTGAATAATTGTTCATAGAAATAATCATATCAGTAATAAAAAGTCTTAAAAATATATATCTATTTTACTACTTTAATGATCTAAATTAAGTTTATAAAAATGCTAGATGAATGATAAATAAATAAATGTAAAGAATTTGAAGGTCATTCCAGTAATACGATTCATAATTTCAATATCTTTAAATATTCTAAATTTACTCTATAAAAGATATATATATATCTGATATATCAAAAGATTTAGAAATAATAAATTAAATAGGCTTATTATAACTGCTGAGTAAATCAATGTTTTAGTGTATAATTCAGTACTTGTATAAATTGTTAATTTGATATTTTTTTATATATATTTCCATTTATTAAAGAGATATATCAATTTTTCCCAATAAGATTGACATAATGATTATGTAACAATCTATATATGAATTGTAAACTGAAGTATTTACTAATAAAACATTATGTTCATGAACTGCTAGGACTTTCAATTAGTTATCTACATTACAATCTATATACCTGTTAAGTTTATCAATAAATAAACTATAATATTATTGTAAATATATAAAATGAGAGTACAAACTATTTAACTAATCACATATATGTAACAAAAGAACCTCTCCAATATATGTATAATATTATTAACATATTGTTTATAAATATAAATATGACAAATATGTACTTAAATGTGCAGTTTACAGTTTAATAATTCAGCCAATTGATCACAATAAAAATATAAAATGCTAGCCTGAAAAATAATGATGTGAGAATAAGTAAAAAGATTGATTCCTTTCAAAATGTAATCCCTTCTAGGAGATATATAAAATAAATGCCCTTCCATATAACATACATTGTTATCATTAACTTTAGAAGCTATATTTAACAATTTTTATTTATCTTTTGAATTATAATTTCCATTTTTATTATTATTACACTAAATCTACACATTATCTTCATAGATATGTCTTTATGCAAGAATTTTATCCAGAGATTTAAAAAGAATATAGATAACTCAAAACTTCTGTTATTGTTTTGTTTTTTAAGGATATTTTACAATTGACAAAATTTACCAAATTATTTTTCTGTATAAGGTTTTGTCTAAATCTACATAAGGTTTTTTTTTTAAATCCACATAAGATGTATTTAAAAAATCAAATACATCAGTATAATCAAGAGCATAATAAAGTCAATGCAAAATTTTATAATAAATAAGATTATTTATACTTTGATGAATCTCTATATTGAGACAATCATCATATTTAATGATAGAAAGAACAAAACTTTCATAAGCTTATTAAAAATTATATGATAATTAATCCACAGAATTCAATATATTTGGACATACAGGTAATTGGATGTATATATATTTATATATTAATACTTGTATTATAACGATCGAAATGAAAGTGAAGATCGAATCTAACCGCAAAAACAATAGCTGCAACTACCAGGGCGCCATCTAGGCATTTGAACCTAGAAAAATTTATAAAGTAGGCAGATATGCGCTGTTAAGATTCCACTTTATTTAATTATTCCGACCGTTAGCCCAAGTCACTAGCTCAGCGGAGACGCAGAGATAAAAATCTATAAATTTTATATCTTAAATATAAAAGAATAAAAGCCACTGCCAGAAATTAACACATAAAAATATTTATTTACGCACATATAAAATAATATTTAAATTTTGAGGAATAAATTTAACGTTTATATTTTTATATTGATCTTTAATTCTAAATTTAAGTAGATTGCAAATAATGAGTTTACTATTTATTTAGCTAGTCAAGTATGAATAGACTACATAGATCTGCATTTGAAAAGAAAATATTCTTCCCTGATTTAACCTTAGGCCACAAATTTCGCAACCAAACTGGCACCAATCCATCTGATACATTCATGTATTCAATGTAGCATGATACGACAACACAAAATACTATACTGTCAGGAAAGTACATCTGAACAATAAGTAGAAATAGAGAAGACATTGACTCTCCACCAACAGGAATGTGACATCTGTTGGCAAGTAGAACAATAAACAAAAAACTCCATATGAATGGACTGCGGTCTTCTGCCGACTTACAAACCCATCCATAGGCAAACAGAGGGTGTGTGGCGTATATCTATAATCCTGCCCGTAGCGGACCTCATACTACATCTACTAATTACACAAATATATCCAATCCATTGAACCAATTCAACTACGAAATGAATAACCTAAGATTACCCTCCCTTAATATAACTTTACAAAACTATATAGCCATTCACGCCCGACTTAAATTTAACATTTAAATACGTTCGCACAAATGAATTTTATAAAATTTGTTTTAAAATGTTGAGTACAGATCAGCTGCACAGATTCCACGGTCATAAACATTCCAAATTAAACACAACCGATCAAAATACAAAGTCATCGATAAACGTCACTTGCATAGGGAATATATAAATCCCACTAGCATTCATCGTAAGATGCTTGCAGTGATATCGTTGACATATATTCTAATCGAATGTGAAAACCACAACATTATCAACCGCTAACGAATCTATGCAACGTCTATACCCAACCTTAAATTTCCTCATTTAAAATTTAAACAATAAATATTAATACAAATAAATAATAAATGGAAATGATTTTTTTATCAAACGCAAACATATATAAAATTACACATTATCAATTGAGTTGACACATAAGTCAGAGAAAAGTTCTTTTTATAAAATCTAAATTAACTTATCAATCTTTAAAGTTCTGAATTAATATTATGATTTTAACAATTGTTCAGTTCTATTGCTTACGGTAGAAGAGTCCATGTTCCCGTTGGCAATTCCCACGGAGACTTTCCTGGAAGACCGGTCTGATATTTTGGAGGTAGCATTAGCTGGTTCTGTTCTGGTATCACAGTCTTTGCATTTTTAAAATAAGTGAGTGAGGACGACAAGGGCGTCTTGTCGCCAGACTCACCAAAATCAAGTTGGAAAAAAAACTCAATATTTTTTCTTTTTATAGTCCTCCTATGGATTCCATGAACAAAAACGTCACTGTTCTGTTTTTTCATTATGGTCCGGGCCTTTATTTGCTTCCATTGGTCAAGCTAAAATCTCTTTCTTCTCTTATCTAACTTTTCATCTGACTTTTTAATTAAACAGCTTTTAGATAATTAATAAACAATCATTTCCATTTATAGATTACAGGAATTAATTAATACCTGTTTTTATTTTAACTTACGTTATTTTTTTATTGAAATATTTTTATATTTCAATCTTGTATTTTTTTTATTAAAAAAAATACGTTCAAATACTTTTTTTTTTTTGTTTATGAAAAAAAATATTTTTAAAGTTTAGCATCTGTGTGAATATATATATATGTTTAACAAACATTTTAATTTTAGCGTTTAGTTTTTTCCTTTTATTTGCGAACTTTTAAGTTTTTATTTTAAATTAATGTAATGACATATTTATATATCATTACATATCAGTAAACTTCCTCAAAAAACAAAAAACATTAAAAAAAAAAAAAAGAATTTACTTAGTGTTAGTAATTACGTTACACAAATTGATTATATATGATCACAAAAACAAAACTTTTTTTTTTTTTACAAGACAAAACAGTAATTAAACACAAATATAATGATTTTTAAAAAAAATGTTGACTGTTGATTCCCTATTACCAGCTAAATTTCTGCCCCCTCCCTTCCAAGTTTCATTTCTCCTACCTTTAACTATTACTTAGGCAAGTTGAACGATTAAATTTTAAACAAGACTTTTTTTTTAAAAAAAATTATGATTTATATTTATTATTATGTTTTATTTATTAGTTTTTATTCCTCGAATTTATCTCTACATATGCGCAATTTTTCTTACTGGCAGCACTTTTTAAATAAAATTTCAAACTGTAACTCCACGTCAATACAACAAATATATTTATACAATTTCAGAAAAAATACTACGGGCATGATTCACTTTTAAAATTCTCAGGGCACTCGTGTTTATTCAAGATAGGAAATTTCAGCATCAATTCCCCTTCTCAGGATCAATCTCTGAGGTAAGGCCACACTTGAGACACCAATTATAACGATCGCAATGAAAGTGAAGATCGAATCTAACCGCAAAAACAATATCTGCAACTACCAGGGCGCCATCTAGGCATTTGAGCCTAGAAAAATTTATAGAGTAGGCAGATACGCGCTGTTAAGATTCCACTTTATTTAAATATTCTGATCGTTAGCCCAAGTCACTAGCTCAGCGGAGACGCAGAGATAAAAATCTATAAATTTTATATCTTAAATATAAAAGAATAAAAGCCACTGCCAGAAATTAACACATAAAAATATTTATTTACGCACATATAAAATAACATTTAAATTTTGAGGAATAAGTTTAACAGCGCCATCTAGGCATTTGAACCTAGAAAAATTTATAAAGTAGGCAGATACGTAAGTCAAAAAAAAAAAAAATTTTTTTTTTTTTTTTTTTAAAATTTTGATTCCGGTCATTAGCCCATGTCACTAGCTCAGTGGAATAGCAGAGATTAAATAATATAATATCTTATCTAATTAGATTTCAACATTAAAAAATAAATAAAATAAGCCACTGCCAGTAATTAACATACAAACATTTATTTATGCACATATATATAAGATTTAAAATTATTTTAGTATTAGTTTTACATTTTAACATTTAACATTATTTTTAACTTTGATTTTTGACTTTAATTTACATTTAATTACTATTATATTCTAATTTTACATTTTAATTAAGTTCGCACAGATAAATTTATGAAAGCTTGTTTATAATGTTGAATATAGATCGGTTACATAGATTTCACGGTCAAAAACATTTCAAAGTAAACATAAACAATCAAAATACAAAATTATTGATTACTGATAATTGCGGAGGGAAATTTATACGTAACCCAATAGTATTCACCATAAGATACTTGCATTGTCACCAATAACTTAAAAGACATCCGAATAAATACATTTTAGATACTCACCGTAAGGTATCATTATTTATCGAATGTCTATATATTTTGATCAAATATGAAAACCCAAAACATACTTAACCGATAACCAATCCATGCAAGCGTCTATAAACAACTTAAATTTACTGCATTTTTATTTAGGGTCGAGTATAAATAGACCACATAAATTTGCTTTTGAAAATAAACATTCTATCCCTATTTAACCTTAGGCTAAAATTCGTAGTCAAACTGGCATCAATTCATCTGATATATCGATGTATTCAATGTAATAAAATACGGCAGCACAAAAGGTTAAGAGAAGAAATTGCCTCTTATGAGATAGGAATATTACATCTATCTGCAAAGAAGAGCAATAAAACAAAAAACTCCATAGAAAGGAACTGCGGTATCTGACTTATAATTCCTTCCATAGGCAAACGGAAGTGTGCGGCGTATGAAGCGATTCTGCCCGTAGCGAATCAATATTACATCTACTAATCACACCAATATATCCAATCCATTGACCCAATTTAACCACGAAACAAATAACCTAAGATTACCCTCCTCTAATATAACTTTACAAATTTATACAGCCATTCACGCCCGACTTAAGTTTAACATTTATATAATTTAACTTAACGGAAAACAGAAATTATAAATAAACTTAAAGAACAAAATTAAATAAATGGAAATGATTTTAAACAAATAAATAAAAAATACATCAAATAACATTTTAACTACTTTAGTCAGATAGGAAACTAATGCAATTATTTTAAATACGAAAAGTTTTTAACTTAATGTTCATTAATTGTAAAGTTCTTACGGTTTTAAACAGTTCATCTTTATTCGTTGCTTGCCATGAACGTGAATTCCCACGCCGTCCTAAAGAGGTTAATATTCTGAAGGCCGATTTATTTATCCATCCGGAGATTTTTGCTTTAACTAGTCCTCAATGTAGAAAACGATAGTTCATTTCTCCTTTCTTTAACAGCTGACAGAATTGACAGTGCGTCTGTCAATTCCATCACCTCCAACTCCGTACTACTACATATAGTCACATCGTAATAATCAATAATCAATCACTAACTAATAATTTCCAAACTTGTCCTTTTATATTACTTTGAAAGATTGACTTAACATTACGTCATCGATGTGATGATCCTTTTCGTTGAGGTCCGATTTCCCAATGGATTTATTTCATTTGCTAAAAGTTTCTATTGTTTCCCTATCTGACCGATGTTTTTACATTTAAATGCCCAAGGCTGGTTTACATTTAACTAATTAACAATCATTTCCATTTCTGATTAATTAACCTGTTTTCCAAATCAAAGATATATTTTTATCTCTAAATCTTTTTAAGTTTTTGTTTTTAAAATACCTTTTCTATTTTTAATACAGTTTTATTTTAATAATTTTTTTTATCTGTGCGATTTAATATATACGAGTTTAAGATGATATTTAATTTCAATTTTTAATTCTTAAAGAAAATTTTTAAATGCGAACTTTTTAATTTACTTTCATGTTTAATAAATAAAAAAAAAACAATGTAACGAACGTCTGTGCTCGTTACAGTATATTAATATGATTTAACATGCACATAATTGATAATCTTTATCTCATAGACTATTATTACTAATAAATTTTGATTTTGGCTTAATATACAATTCTTTTTGACTTAGTATAAGTATTTTCAATAAATTTAATCTTCTATCTTTAATCTGAAAAAAAAAAGAAAGAATTATTAACATATTTTCAAAGAAAGATTAACTAAACCAGGATTATTATTGGAGATTAAATATTTATTGTTAAATTGTGTTAATGTTTTTATTGCAACAGCTTCCTGTTACATTTTATTCATATTTTTTATATCATACAAATAAATTATCCTAATTAATTTTAACAATAAAATTAATTGAAAGTAATTATTTTCAAAAATAAGGCTGGATAATAATTATTGATAAATTATATTTAATTACATGTTTAAAACAAATATTTTTGTATTTTTTTTAAATATTTATTTAGAATAAATCATGGATCACAATGTCAATGATAAACCTCCATCAGAGATGAAGAACATCATAGCCTATCAAGTTCCTTTTTTAATTTTAAAACACATAATTTCTCACCTGATTATCTATTAACAGCATTACCTTTTGATTTTTTGTACAAATAATTTTACAAATTGAAGCTAATATGTATTATTTAAAAAATTTTGCCATTTCAATTATATCAAGTATTTTAGACAGATTTGAAATGTTTTGCTACCAATTCAAATTCAAGAAAAAAAAATAAAAAATTATAGCAGATTTATAAGATGTTTTTTTCTTCTAGGAAATAACAATGTTAATGTATACTTACTATTGTTTCAGGTTTTCCTTTTGATGATTTTGGAAAAACATTAAGATTGCTTAATTCTTTGATGTCAGTATTTGAAAGTTGTGTTAACTTAAGCAAAACCATTATACCACTTCCTTGAAGGAGATGGTGCCTTGAATTTATCAGAGAATCTCTAGATAATAAATCATTGCTAACTTTATCTGCAAGAAAAAAACAGAAGTTAAATGAATAAATTTATATAATACAAATTATTTAAAATTTTGGGAATATAAAACAGGCGCAGGTTACAATACATGACTAAACTATTCTTTTAATTTCCTTTTAAAAAAAAAATAATAATAAAACAATTTAAAATTTTCAGACCCAATTGTCTAAAAAATAAAATAAATGGAACAAATTGGTCCAAAAATATCAAAATCGAAATAATTAAAATTAAACGCACACAAAATTAAAATTAATAAGTAAAATGATTCAGATATAGTAGCAGACTCCCACATAAAAATTCTGTTTAAAAGACAAACACTATATATGTTTTTAACACACACACACACACGTATATATATATTGTATATTATTTTATCATGTATATTCTGTTTATTTTAAAAATTACAAGCATTAAAACATAAATAAAATAATTAGCAACAAAAAAAGTAGAATATAACAATGACAGCACATTCACATATAAGTATGTTCTGTATTTGTAGTCAAATCTAATGAGTTCTACAGTTTGTGAATATTTATCCTCAATCATTCTCTATTCTTCAAAAAAAAAAAAAAAACTTATTTTTCCTTCTGGATTCTTCTTGTGATGAAGATGATGAATGCCTTCAAGATGAGATAAAATATTGATCTAATAATGAACCAGGAAGATCATTTCTTTCAGGTGATCTTAGTATTACTGAATGATGCTGATGAAATAAGATTTTGAGATATTTGAAGTTGATGAAATTTATTCTTTAAAATTTTTTTAATTTTTTTTTTTTAAAAATCCAATTATATTAGAAAGTTGTTTCTATCTATTTTTTGAATTCATTAAACTGATCTTCTATAGATTGTAATCTTTTGATGATTTTATATGTAAGTTTAAATGCTATGTTATATTCAAGGTTTCATATTCTATAATTTTACCCTTTAGAATCTGTTCAATCTGAAACCCTTTGTAAAAAATTTCTAATGCTCACATTGTTGGATTTTTTTTCTTCTTTTTCTTCCTCATCTACTGATGAATTAATAAATTCTTTAACTCTTTATTTATTAAAATTTCTTTATGAACGTAATATACTTTTTCAACTTCATCAATAATTTCAACAATCCCTTTTTCAATCTCTTATAACACCCCAATATTATTTTTAACTCTTCCAAACCTTTAAAATCATTCACAGTCTCTCACTTCATAGTCTTCCTAAATGATTTTGCATTTATAATGGTGAATGATTTCCAGCAATCCATTAGAATGAGTATTACAACTAACATTGAGTATTTGGGAATCTGACAAAATATTAGACAGGTTATGTGATTTTAGCACACCAAATGATACCTTATCAAAAAGTTACAAAAATGAGATAGTATTTGTGAAAAAAAAAAATACAACCTCAATATTTTCATATTTACAACGAATAAATTCAGAATGATCAAATGCTTTATCTTGTATTTGTAGAACTTTAAATTTCAAATCCTTTTTGCTACATACATGTTTTTAAATTTGGGAATTAAACAACTGCAAAAGCAGAAAATAAATAAAACAGGTAAAACATGCTTTTTATTATCTTGTCAAAGCACAGATGATTTTTATTCTTGTTCTTGAAAACATGTAGATTCTTAGATTGGTTAATGGTTCCTGGTATCCCTCTCTTAATATTTATTGTGGGGTTGCACTGCAGGCACTGTTATATACTTTTTGTTGGGCCTTAAGTTTTCCTTTGAATATTTACTTTCATTGATAACTGCTTACCAGTCAGAGATTTTTTCCCTACAACTTGCATATTTTAATCATCATTATTAAGCAAATAAAATGAAAAAGATAAGTAATTTTTTGTCGTTGTTGTAATCACATAACTTGCTCTTTCATTCTTTAGGATCTTTTGCTTGCTTTATCACTTTAAGAACATACGTTTGATTCAATATTCTTTTCCAGAATAACCCAGTTTCATTACAATTAAACATGTGTTCCAGAAATCTATTCTTTGTTCAATCAATTATTTTTTTCAATATTATTGCAAATGCTGCAGCATTGACATTGTCAGCAATAAAGTCCTCCACCAGATTGATATTTGTATAGATTTTTGAATATATACATCCATCCCCAATGTGCAATAAACAGTTTAATGTCACTCCTTCCAGTATATTTATTATTTACTATATGATTTTTTTTGACAGCTTAATTATTAACAAAACATCATAAAGGAATGTGTAGAGATTATTGATATAATTTCATAATTTACTGTCTTTAATGAAAAATTCATCAAAATGAAGTCTAGTTTCCATGTGGTTACAATTTGTTTCACATGCTAAATCAAATTATTTGCAAAGTGAACCACAACATGGTTCTCATCTATCCACCCACTTTTTTCAGTGAATTTTTTGTTAAAACCTTTATATAAAATCAATACTCTCTGAGACAATTTACTATTGTCTGCTGGAATATTCTTTTCATTTACATTTTTCACCATCAAATTCAATGTCTTTTTGATATTCACTTACTTAATTATTGCATGCTGTCCATGTAAGTTTAGCAATTTTAAAATACAAGCAATCCTAGAGCAAATTTCTCTTTCTTTTTTTAATAATTTCATGGGTGAAAGATTTGTTCTTATAGAATAATTGGCCAACTTTAATGTACTTTTAAAACTAAATATATTGTTTTCATTTTTTCACATAAAAAATTTCAGTATTGCTTTTAGATTGGTACAATTGTTAAGATCATTAGCTTTGATGCCATTCTAAATTGACTTTAAAATTATAAGTAAAAATATACACGTGCAATGCTTCAGTTATTAGAATACAGAACAAATGCTAGACATAGAAGAAGCACAAGACAAAAAAATGACTGCCTGCTGTTATACAGACAAGTAATTTATGAGTGTAAAATTTATTAATTTCTAATTAATTTACAATTTTCAATTTATTATTTAATACTCTTTTTTAGAATCACAAATTACTGAATGCAGAAAATAGAGGTATAAAAAAATAAATATACAAAAAATTTTGAATTTAAAAACATTAATTTATAACTTAATCTATAACAATTTATCTCAAAAAATATTTAAAAAAAACCTTTTTCAAATTATAAAAAAATTAGAATTTTTTTTTTTTTTTAAAAATTCAGTAACAATATATATATATATATGTTATAAATATGGCTATATGAATTAATTAAATAAATATATTACTTAGTTCCTTTAATGCTTTAATAATGTTTTCAGCAATGAGTTCTTGATTGTCTAAAATAGTAGCCTTTTTCAACTGTGTACTAACAAATGCATGGATCCAACTAAGCTTCATTTCCTCATTATCAGATATTTTCTAAATTAATAAATAAAAAAAAATTAGAACTTAAAATCAGTCAATAAATAAAAGACATCAGTGAACTTTTATTTTATCAATATTATTTTATCCTTTAATTTAATTATCAACCATCTGCTTAATCATCATCATCATCATCATTAGCAACCTCTCATAAACAAATAAGATCATTATAACTCTGCAAAACGAAAAAAAAAGTGAAAAATAAAAAGTTAGAAAACAAAAAAAAAGTTTTAAATCAGAATTGTTCAGCATGTAATTAAAGGATAGAAATGTGGTTGCACAAACACACAATGCTATTATCTTAGTTACTACAGAAAAATGACTGATGACATGAGATACATAATGATTAGGAGCTGTACTAATCTATGTGATTGAAGAATAATAGAAAATGGAGAGAAAAAAAACAGGAACAATTAATTCAATTATAACTTGTAGTAATAATTATAAAAAATAAAAAATATTAATAATTATTATTGAATTAAAATATATAATACTATTCTTCCATTAAACTTTACATCATTCTATATGCATTGATAAAATTATAAATAATTAAACAAATTCACTTTTCTTTATCACTGTAGCAATGCTTGTTTTATTTAACTTAATTACTCTTAACTATTTGTTCAGAACTAAAATATATATAAATACATAAAATAGTTTATCATATAAACAATACAACCAAACATTAAATCCTATTTTAAATTAGATATATATTTAGAATATATATA
This sequence comes from Epiperipatus broadwayi, assembly GCA_028023455.1. Taxonomy (NCBI): domain Eukaryota; kingdom Metazoa; phylum Onychophora; class Udeonychophora; order Euonychophora; family Peripatidae; genus Epiperipatus; species Epiperipatus broadwayi. The sequence goes on along the minus strand of JAQFVV010013427.1, from coordinate 81,908 downwards.
TTCATTGTAGGATATAAAAAAATGAGTCAATTTATAGTCAGATATAATGTTTGGATATATTGTTTATATCATTAACTATTTTATGTATTCATATATATATATTAGCTCTGAAGAAGACTGCTGATTAGTTGAAACTGTTAGATTGATTAAGTTAAATAAAATAAGCATAACTACAGTGATAAAGAAAAGTGGATATGTTTAATTAATATACAATAATATAATTTCAAAATACTTTCTTATTTCAATAAAATAAAAAAAAGTATTGGTTTAAAATTAACAATTGTATTAATAATATCATCATTAGATGTATTAATGAATTTGTCCAATCGTAGGGATCGATCTCTATGAGTCTGTTATCTACTGGATTTGATTTGAATCATAAAGTAAGTTATTAGAAATTAAACAAAAAAATTAATGTCACATAGCAAAGGAATTCCTTTTTTGCAATAGAAAATAACATTAAGAGATTCTACTATGAATAGATATAGGAGTGCATGAAGATATATATATATATATATATACATACACAAATAAATACTTGTATATACACAAACACTCATATACATATAAATCTATTCATTGAACAAACAAGACCAAAGATGTTATTAGATAGTTCACAAGCTACATTCTCAAAAAATCATTCAAAGAGTTTGTAAATAATATCCAATTTTTGTTATATCAATACCAATCTATTTTGACAGATAAAAGTTGATTTTAGTAACATATTTGGATTTGTTTGTTCCATGAATAGATTTATATTCTTAGCATTATAAAATTGAAAAGCTGTAAAATTATTTACATGTTCATTAAAATCATTAAAACTTCAAACACATAAATATATGAAAATGTTAAAATGATTATTCTTCATCAGTTCAAGTATATATTTTTTATAATAATATCAGATAAATTCAATTTTCTTTCTTTATTTTTACTTTATTAAAGATTAAGATGAATGCTTTATATATATATACTAGCTAGTCAGTCAGTTTATAATTTAAAAAAAAAAAAACATTTACTATTTTAATCACATAACAATTCTCATAATCTCAAACAGAAATATAAGCAAAAAACAACAATAACAATAATTTAATATTTGAGAATTTTATGGTCAAAGATATATTTTTAATACATTTTATGATGTAAAAAATTGTGATTATGATTGCATTATTTTTTATTTATTATAAACTGATGGGTGTCTGATTTAATAAATAAAGGCATAAGAGGAAGAGCTGGATTTATTTAATAAATCAATCTGATATTTATACACACACATTGATTAGCAAATTAATGTAAATATCTATCAATATTAGCACTATATTTTTGATATCCATATCAATATAACAGTTTTTTTCTTATATGCATAATATGCTAAGAAAGTAAGTGTTAAACATATCTGAGAAAAAAAAAAGAATCTGTGTACACTTAAAAATGGCAAATTGTATATCAGAATCCAAACTGTTCAATGTAAGCATGATTTTATTCAATATACATGAAGAACAAATATAAAAGAATAAACTATGGTTGAAAATCTACATCTATTGAGAAATTGTAAACAAAAAAATCACAATTTAACAAATCACTGGAGAAGTTTATACTAAAATACCCCATTGTCCATCAAATCAATCTGTTGTAAGATTTGCAAAAAGAACATTTATGAGACCGAGACAATTTTCTGAGGTGAAAGCTGCAATAAAATAGCAGTGATGATATGAGCAAAATTACTTTTTAGATAGTACTAGACAATTGACTCTAGTTTACAAATGGAAGCAATATTTCCATTCTTTCCAACAAGAAAACAAGTTTATATCTAATGGCTACTGAAAAAAAAACACATTATACTCCATAGTGCTTCCTACCAGCAGTGAATCATGATTATGAAACCAACAAAAATCACTAATCTGCATAAAAACATTGTACCTTCCGAATATGAAATCATTTTTGGGACATGTTTTATTCATGCTGCAAACATGTTTCCAACAACATTGCCATTTTTTAAAATGACAGTGCTAAAACTCTAATTCATATAACCCATACAAATAGATATTAGATTAAAAATATCAAGAAGATATTTTACATTTCTCATGGTCTCCCTAGTTATCTGCTTTAAATACATCTGTGTCTCTTTTTGTGTGGATTTTTTTAATGAGACTTGAAGTTATACAATTCATGTTTCTTCTTAATATATTTTTATGCAGTTTTCTTTTATGCGATAAAGAAGTTCATATTTCACTTAAAATCGACATTTCCCCATTTTATATACACGCATTAAATTTTACATACTTTAAATGCCTGTTGGAAAAAGGTTTGGCAATAAATTTAGATACCATAGATTTAGAAAAAGATAATAAAACATAAGTGAAACCTGTTCGATTCACAGCAAAAATGATTCCACAAAGTCTTCAACTTTCTAATCAATTGGACAATCATTTTCTTTTTTAATGACACGAATTATGAACGAGTTCTTAAATTCCAACGAGAGTTAAATACTGTACTATTGAGACTTTATGAACTTTCATCAAGTGGAAGATTAACATTCTCAATTAACATTTCTCAGCTTAATACTCCTACACACACCTATGTACACTGTTCAAATATATTTAATTCTACTCCACACACAATATAAACAATTTAAGAGTATTTAAGTTAGTGTAATTAATGTTAAAAGGTTTCCTTAACAGATGAAGAGAAGACAAGAAAGTATTCATTAAGCTGATAAGAGTTTAGCAGTTTTCTAACCTTGTTCTACTTTTAACTAAGAATATTTAAATATTCTTTTATCAGTAATAATAACATGGTAAGCCGGATTGGCCATAAATCAAGCTATCTGTGGGAAAAAAATCTAAACTTATATGGAAACTGAAAAAATTATGAGTTTTACTCAGCCCAGATTGAAACATCAAATAATGAATAGAATAGACAGACAGACTACTACAACATGAAATCCTCATAAAATTGTTTTTAAGACTGCTTTTACCTACTATAACCATTATTTTAATAATAATCATAAAAGATTTAGAAATTCTTTATATTCATAATAATAGTAATAAATTTGATTTGTCATATAAAATATCCTACAGTATTAAAAATATTTATAGTGAATATAAATACTTAAAGTGTAATCTTCTATTAGATCTGAAAGTTGTATTTTTTTATTAAATGCTTACATCTTTTGTCTCTTTTAATAATCGCTTGGCAACAGGAAAACAGCCTTGCTCTCTTGCACTTTCAATAAATGACAGTTTTAATTTTAATTCAATATCTTTAAAAAATGACAGATCCTCAGTAGTAGTATTAGATAGTTTGGCTTTAATCTGTTCCATAAATAACAATCTGTAAAAATTAAATAAAATCATATAAATTCATTTAAAATTAATAAAATCTTATTCAGATATAAACATAATATGACTAAATATATATTTTATTGTCATGGGTAATCTATGTTAAAAGTTAGCAAAAAAAAAAGAGAGAATAATCAAAACACTGATTTCAGCACTGAATCATATCATTATGTTCTTTGTATGAGTGAAATGGCATAAGTGAACAAAGTTTGTTAATAAATCATTTCATAATAGTCATGGGAGATGTCTTCACTGCTATTTGGTAATTAATGACTCATGCAAGGCTTGCATAATCACCATTATATATGAAGTGATCTAAGTCATATAATGCTTCTATCAAAACAGATTAAGTCCATTTGTAATATTTTTCTGTAAGCAGATAACTAGATATTTTTATAAACAAAAAGTTAATTCATTTATATAAATGTTTGTATGTATGTTAGAACTATTGATAATTAATAATACACTATTTTTCACAAAAATAAAACTTTCACTAACTTATTACCTATTTGTAATAATATCATCCCATATGAAGACAGGATCTGCTATGTTATCAGGTGGTCGATGAAGCCACTGTGAGATTAAAGTTTTGATAGATTGACAAGAACTAAAATTTTCTTTGGAAAAAAATATAAAAAATAAAATCAAAAACTGTAAAAAATCATACATAAATGTTGAAATAATTAAAATAGTTTTATCTAATAAAAAAAAATTAATTGCTCAATCAAATTAATACATAAATTATAAAAATTAATATGTATAAATTCTAAAACTATTTTAAAATCTTCCTCAAATAAAACACTTTCATAGGTTAATGCCTGTTCAGACTATTTACATAATTTATTTAAATTTAATTTTAACATTTTTTTTTTTAATCTGAATTTTACCTAACAAAATTTTTGTTTTGATATTTTAAACAACAATTTAAAATTTGAAAATTTTCCTGTTAGCATATTTAAAGACTTTTTTTTTAAAAAAAAAACTTTTTTTAATGTTCCTTTAAAAGTATCAATCTAGGAAACAATAAATTCACTTTTTATGACATATATTTTAGCAATTTTCAGCAATAATAAGAAAACTCTTATTATAATTATTTTATTATAAGATTCTGATGAAAAAATAATAAGAATTATGTACAAACTTCTTAAAAAGTGTTTTGAATTCGCAGACTGATAATTAAATAATCTTCGTGTTATATAAAAGGGCAAGTTTTTATGAAAAGTTTAGTGAAAATACATTTTCAATTTTTTTATAAAAATTTTTTAAAAATGGATTCAAATCCAGTCACATACTTGTTATACAAATATATACTTTTTGATGCTCTAATGTAAATATTTTGTTTTTTACATAATGACTATCAGCATAGATCCACTTTAAACCCCACATATTTATCAGATAAATTCAATGTGATTTATCAAATAGTCTAAAATTAGCAGACTGATATGTTTTAGTCTATTACACAAGAGTTTTGATTATTTAGATGTACAAAGCATTCTAAAATATAATAATGCTACACTTATAGTTTATCTGCAAACAGTCCATCAAATAGTCACTGCTTGCAGTTCAAGCAATAAATTTAAAAAAAAACGCAAAAACAATTTATAGAAAATTATTGCAAATATGGTTGTTAGCATCTTCAACAAAACACTTAAAATGTTTATTCAATAATATCTTTCCATTCATAAAAAACTGAGATTTCAGAGAATCAAAAATTATTGTAGACATGGTTTTTTAAATCAGATAAATGTAAAAAACAATCATAAACAAAGAAGTTGATATCAATTATGGAACATCTTGCAGCTAAAATAAAAATTAGTGTTAAACAGAGATATTGGGTTTTGGAATGGTTTATAGGCAATTTCATAAAGCAGTCATCATGATGTGACATAGCTTAGATGAAGTTTTTCATTTAAACAAATCAAAAACAAAACTTTATCATCTTGGCTTTTTATAATTCAAGCAGCCCTCGTATAACACGGTACTGCTACATAGTTTCACTCTAACATGGTTCAAAAATTAGGGGAAATCCCACCACAACATGGCATTCCTACAACACTGTTTTGCCCTAAGATGGTTCGAGAATTGGAGAAATTCCCCCTATAACACAGCATTTGTATAAGTTTTGATAATTAGGGAAATTCCCATATAACAAAGTTTGTGACAAGGGTTTTTAAGAGCAAAAACTATGTCAATATTTATCATTCAAGCGTGTATGTTGTATCGTATTTTGTACAGAATTTTAGAATCTATTACAATTTTAAATTTATTTTGTTTGCAGTATATTAATTTTTTAAGATTGTCACCATTTTCTTTTTACTATATAGATTAAATATTTTCTAATATGTGTTATTAATATGTAATACTTTTGATCAATTAATGTTTTAATAAACATATTTCTCTTAGTTTATAAAATGCAAATAGTATAGTTTTTTTTAACTTTTGGAACTTAACCCTGTCTTTTGTACAGGTTTTCTGTTTTGTGTAACATAAATTTTCATAATGCAGAATTTTTTAGGAACCTATCAACCATGTTATATGGGGGTTACCTGTATGTTAACAAATCTATGCTTCCCAATTCAAAAATTGATCTGACAAATATTTTAAATGTAATGTATAAAAGTTTTGATTTAATAATTGATAAACAAAAATTTAGATGTTTTAGCACCAGAAATGAAAAACAAAAAAAAAATCTTTAGCAATCTTGGATTGTTATTAACATTGAGAATGCAGTATCACTTTAAATATTATGGAAGTTTTTAAATGAAAGGCAAATTTGGAGATTGAGATTTGGATATACTCCAAAATTCTGCTGCATTTAACAAATTAAAATAGAGAGCATTTCATTATGTTGACATAACTACTTCAATTTAATTAATTGTACATCGGGATGGAATGTGATTAGTCTAAAAAATTAATATAGTGAAAAAATTTAAGACAATCAATATGTTCTTCAACTTATTGGATATGATGATATTAAATCTATTATTATTAAATCACATCTTCATTGGAATAGTAAACTTAAGCATAGTTTTTATGATAAAAACATTTTATTTACATTGCAAAGTTTATCTCAATAATTCTCAAAAGAGGTGCAAAATTGATTACTTTCATTAGAAATATATACTAGAGAATAGATTCCAAGTAAGAGCTACTGTTAGGCAAAGTATTGAAGATTTTCAAAAAAAACATTTACTGTAGAAGTTAAAAAACTATATTGTAAAACATTTAATAAGCGGACAAAAGAATTTGCATGTGATACAAAATGTATATGTAAAAGTATTTGTGTTTCATGGGCTGATATTATGTACTTAAATGAAACTCATCTTTAATTTTTGTTTATTCTTTATCTTTTTTCTCTTTTATTTTTATCTAATTAGAATGGTCATAAGTCTATGTTTACATCTTTGAAAGTTTGAGATAGAATACTATGTGAACACTTTATACATGTTAATTAATAAATTAAATAAAAATGTTTTTAAAAATAAAAGATAGACCTACAAATTAGTTTTTAAAAATAAAAGATAGACCTACAAATTTGCAGATAGCTAAATAATAATATAAAAAATAATTATGATTTTATGTAATTCTATAATGTATACTATAATATAAAGACATTATGTATTAAATTTTCTTGTCTCACATGATAAAATGCAATTCTTCGAATTCTTCAAAAAATTATAAATGACAACTGACTTTCAAAACTATTTTTTTATATATATTGTAATAAAATTATAATAAAAACAATCAAAATCTTGATGTTTTATAATCAATTTAAATAGAGTATTTAAAAGACTAAAATCTATTATAATATTTTAAAAAGTGATAAAATAATAACTATCTGTAATAAAGAAGATTTCTATTAATATAAAAATTACCTTCCGTACGCATGAAATCCACAAATTCTTTTAACTCTATTAAGCCTTGTAATGTTTGAAGTTTGGCTTGCCGATTCACTTGTGCCAATTCACTCATGGCACTCCATTCCTTAAATTAAATTTTAGTTTACATATACATGAGCATATATATATATTAATGAGGCACAAGAAGAGACTGCTTTTTTCTTGTTAATTATTGTCTTATGCTGGATTAGAGAATATATTAAAACACTTATTGTACAATTGTGTGAGTCTTAATCTCAAATATTACATATACTAATGCATTAAAGATATTCTTATTACATATTTTCATTTGTTTGAATCAATGTTTAAATTGGAAAAACTCTCAGCCATGTTAGAAATATATTTAGATACATTGCGTGATTAGTTTAAATATTCATTTTTTTTCTAACCAAGGTGTTTTAGGCAAACCTCTGTATTAATAATTGAGGCACAAGAAGAGATGGCTGTTCTTTCCTTGTTAATTATTGTCTTATGTTGGATTAAAAAATATTGTAGAATATTAATCTCAAATATTATTTATATATTGTAATGGTAACTATGTGCAGAGCAGCCAACTGGTGCTGCAGAGAAGTGACAATGAGAAGCAAATGATAGTTTTAGAGTAATCTATTAAATAAATTATCAACAATTATATAGCAGTAAAATTGAATAGTATTTAACTTTGATATATCTAAATCACCACAACACAGGTATTAACAACCATTTGCCTCTACAATAATACATTTCAAACTTTGCATATCAGGAAGCATGTTCTCAGAGCTATGGAAGATTTTCTTTCTATGAGTCATATGTGTGGCACTACTGTTGTATAATTATTAGCATGTGTTATATAAAACAAAAGGTATTATGATAGTGTGCTCATTAGATATAATTAATTCATGCATTTTTAGAAAATGGAAAAGTATATTTCTTTAATATATGCATAAAATAACCATCAGACAAATTAATAAATAACAAAACAATTTATTAACAAAAAATAAATCAATAGAGTATTATTCGTAATTCTTTCTTGAATATTTCTCAAATTGGATATCAGGACAAAAGTTCAAATCTTTTACCTCTCTGAATGTCTGCTATAACTTCTCCCATAGGTATATATTGAAACAGAGCCGAGTTCGATCCCTGTTTCAAAAAAGTAAAATTTCCTTTATGCGTCGGTATATAGCCCGATTAATTAAATTTATTTCTTCTTCATATTTATATTTCCTTTGTTATATATAAATTTATAATTCTAAATAGGGATTTTAAAAAAAAAGTTAAAACAAACAGAAGAGGGGGGGGTATGTGTGCTCATTTGTTTTTTGAGAACGCATGTATATATTTTGCTAGATAGAATAATAAAATATATATATAAATGCAGATATGAAATATACTTTATTTTTCAAGATGGAAACTTTTCAATTTCATTTTGGAAAAGTTAAATGAAAAAAAAAATATCGAAAATAACTTGATCGATATCTAAGGAATTTGATTAATGAGATTAAAGTTTAGATTCAAAAGAATTTCAATGAAAACAAAAAAAGAACAAAATTAGATTCGGAGGTGCGAAAAGTTTTTGTTCAAAAAGAATCCTGATTTTTGAGCGGGAGGACTTGCTAAAAAGAAGGCAGTCTATTGCTGATCTTTGTAGAGAGTGCTGCGAGAGAGATTTTGTGGAGAGAAATGGAGGGTAAAATGGTGGGCAAGCTGGTTTAAGAAAAGCGTAAGCGTGCCAGGCAGTGCAATCCCGCCCCATGAAGGTCCGAAGGTGGCTGCAGGAAAAGTAACTGACGAAGATAGAAACTAATTGATCCAAAGTCTAAATAAAGAAACAAAGGAATGGAATCAACAAGCAAAAATATAGGACGGCCGGAATAAATCATCCAATTTAATCGCCAGTACATAAGTGCTATAAAAAGGAGTCAAAACGAATGAAATTTTTCACTTTTAATAATCCATCATTTTCCCCAGGGAAGAAAAGAAATGCAGGTACATACCCATTCAACAATATGTAATTAGTGTTCCAGATAGTGTCTGTTTCTTATAATTTTCACAAACTTTCTTTACAAACTTCATTATCATGAACGATATACATAAACTTTAAAAAAAAAGAAAGAATCAAAGAAAAGAAATGATTTTTCTTACTAGTATGAACTGATATATGTTTTATTCATATGATTTTATAAATACCTAAGCTGTGTGTGTATGCATGCGTTTTTCTTAAAATAAAGAGCACATAATATTTAATCATGGTAAAATAAAAATGTACAAAATTTAAAAAAATGAAATGTATGTTTATTGGTATTGTTTTATTTAGGTCTAGTTTTTGTAAAAGTAGAAAGAATTTAGAATAGTATATCAAGCATATTAAAGTATAGTAACCTCCTTCCTCATAGATTTCTGTCGATTTGTCAATCAGCCGCCCTGAGCAGAGCTAGCCCAGGACATTTCCATATTGGTATTCCAGCTCTTCTAGCATAATTCTTATAGTAATATAGGATTGGCGCTTGAGGTCATAAGTTGATACTCATAAATATGCTGGGCGATAAATGGAAGAATTTTCGAAATACTTTTAAGAATAAATATATTTTTTTTAAACATACGCATATACGTGTATTGTTATATACATACACGCAATCTACAAATGGTTTTATATATGCGTAAGATATATATATGGAAAACAGTACAATATATATATATAAATATTATTTGTTTCAATATAACTTTCATTGAAATGGACTCATTTATGATCAAAATATACTGTTCTACTTGACAATCTCAAATTTCAGTTTTTCATTCGCTATTCTTTTATAATTCATTATATCTTTTATTTATTCATCTTGAATATTCAAAAACAATATAAAAACATTAAAGCTTATTCCTTTAGACTATCTTACTATTTTGTCTTGAAAGACTTTCTTCCTTTTGATATCTTTCTTGTTTTAATTATTATCACACAAACATTACATATAGTTACACATAGTGTATTTTATTTTGCTTGAAATAAAAGTTTCTTGGAAATTTAGCAGCAGAATTGAGTTTCTTTCTCTAGCAGCTTGTAATAGTTGACAGGGAAAACACTGAACACTGTACCAAGGATAAGAGCTGACATGCTACTTGCTTTAGTCTACTGCTCCATATTAAAAAAAAAAATCTGAATATAATGAATATTTTCATAACTTTTAATAATTCAAAGAAATTATAAAAAAAGGTGACACTCCTCATATAATTTTTAACTCGATAGTTAATTTGGGTTTTTTTTCTATTTCTTCTACCATGAAATCTTTTTGCTTTATTTATACATTTTGGGGATTGTCTCCTCAACAAATTTATAAAGTAATTTGTTTTCTAACAAAGATAAAATTACTTAAATGAATATATCAGCACATATTTACTAAATAAATAAAATCTTTATTCACATAATTATTTTCTGCATGTGAATATTTCATTCCTCATTTATTTATTTCCATCTTGTATGTATATACATATATAAGTGAGAACATACATTATTTTCCAAAATATAATCACAATGTAACTTTGGCATCACTGTGTTAATGGTTACATATCCCCTCCCATAAAAGGAGACAATGAAACTGTGAAACATCCATTTCTCTTCTTAATAATAACACTATTCTATTAATTTAAGTGGTTATTTTCTTGACATTTTTGTCAAATAGTTTTAAAATTAGAGACATTATTGTTTCTTTTTCACAAGCTGGTAAATGTATACTATTATTGTTTTTTGCTCTTTGTTAATTGTATAATGCCAATGATTAATGATTATTATTTTTCTATAATGCTGGAGATGTAACTTATGGTTTGTTAATGCTGATTTCATGCTCAATATTTATATTGTAACAGTAGCTGGGTTTGAATACGGGTACTAAAGGAAGTGAAGAGCAATAATAATTACAAGAGTGTTTAGTGCAATTATTATTATGAATTAAATTGATAGATGCGAGAACATTTATAGATATTAATTCTAACCCTGTTACAAAAGAGTGCGAGTAAAATACATTAGCCATTTAAAGGCATTAATGCATACATATATATTTATTACACGTGTTATTGTGTTGTGTAGAATTAATTACTAACAGATTTGTATGTGAAGATGAAGAGAAGCGTTTGTGTGCGGAATTGTATTTTATATTTTGTTTTATATATTTTTGTTGTTTATTAATATCGTAATTTATAGATTTAAATAATGTCATTAGTAGCGCATGTTTCTTAATGAAAGCAAATTAAACATATAAAGCTGGAGAGTAATTAAAAAAGAATTGAAGGTTGTGCTGCGGGCGATTTTTGTTAATGACACTGGTCATCGGAATTCCCAACTGGTCAATTTAGTATTTTGGAACAATGGAAGCTAAAAGCATTCCTGAGATATGGTCATCGGCGTATGGATAGATAAAAAAAAAAAAAGGTAAGGTGAAAGAGCGTTAAAAGAAAAGAACTATATATCTTTTTATTTTTTGTAGTGATTCGGAAAAATGATGGTTAGAAAGGAAGAAGCGCGAAAAAGTAAATTTCATAACGTGATTATTAATTAATAAAAATTAATAATAATGGACTCCATTGAAATGCTGGGGTAAATATAATCGTGTGGATTCGTCGGACCGCCCCAGTGGATAGCTATTGCGTGACCTGCCTGAACTTTATGGAGATTTTGCAGTCTAGTTCAAACAAGTGAAATGATCACGGAACTCCAAACAGCTAGAACCTTCGTTTAGTCAAGTTTAGAATCATTTACCTAACCTCTAGGATGGATTATCTTATGTGAAAATCTTTCAGACTGACCACTCTTGCTAAAACAATTGCCATTGTAATACTGTAAGCTTAGAGATCATCGGCCTTAAACACGCTAACGTTCACTCTCAAATGAGGTAACTTTAACCTTTTTCTCAATATATATTAAATGAACACTTAATAATAAATTAAGAAACATTTACTTTATTCCAACTTAAAAAAAGTAATTAGAAAATAGATTAAATTATTTAATAAATACAACTCTGACGTGTAGTTGCACTCTTTCATGAATGTGTATATTAATCTTATATATATTTATCGGAATGAATGAGTTGTATGTTTGAAATATTAAAATATATGTGTATTAATAAATCTTAGAATTTAACTATAACTTGTGTCTTTATCTGAATTATGGGATTCTTATAACTTCTGGATTATTATAATAAGATTTGTAGGGCAGATAGGAAAATTATAAAGGTATATATATGACGTTTCTTTGTAAGATAACCTTGGCTTCGTTTTCCTGATAGACATTGTCTCCCAGACCTTGAGATTGAGCTAGTCTGGATAAGGTACCCAAAAAGGGTCCACTGGAACCTTTTCTTTTGTTTTCGAGGGGTATAATTCTTATTAATTGATAAGATTGGCGCTTGAGATGGGAATTAGTCCATGCTCATAAATATACCTACTCGAAGCTTAGGGTGATAACTTGTTCTCACTCAAATTCTTACAATAAGATTACGGGTAGACTGTTAAAATATATTTAATTTTGATTACTAAATGTAGAGATGATGATAGTTTCCCATCTCTTCATAATTCAGTCCTAATATGTTGTGTACCAAAATAAATGGTTACCCAATTGTGAGACCATATCCACTCCTTATCACCCCTTCCTCTTTTTGTTCTATGGTTTTTATTTTTATTTTAAAACAAATTGTTTTTTTAAAAAAACACCTTAAATAGAAAACTGCATTATTTAAAACCATTATGAATACATTAAAAAAAAAAATTACAATAATTTTTTAAAACAATGATCAAGAATTTTCTTCTTTAGAATATTTTTTTAAAATAAAAATTGTCAAACAATTTTAAATATAAAACTTAGTTACTGATTTATTATACATATATAATTATTTTTGCATATAAATCATTAGATATTTCTTATATTCAGAAATTAAGTCAATCCCTATTTTTTATAACAAGTTCTTGTGATATATATATCATAAGTGTCCAGCCAATTTAAAGTACAATAGAGTTTTATATTTTCATTTACAGTACTGTAACAGTCAAAACACGTGTATCTCGTTAACATATTGCAGAATTCGACCACCACACAGAACAGCAGCACCATCGAGTAGCGAAGCCACCGGTAATACTGAGTTCGAACATAGTTTATCGGTTCCACAATACAATCTACGGAATAACGCCTCTGATGCGACATAAGTAAACACTTCTTTAGGCACGGTGGTCAGGGAGATGCACGAGATTCATGGGTTTTGTTTCCGAGTTGGCCAACAATCAAACGAATATTAACTAACACATATAATCGAGGAAATATATATAATGGGCATCGAATAAATGAAAACTTAACTACAGACGTATAGTTAAAATTATTTATTTACATTTTTAATAAAAGACAACATTAGTAAGGTTATTGATCATATTTTTAAATTAAGAGTTTCAATATCTAATTGGCAATATTATATATAGAAAATACATTTCTTTATTAGGAGCATTTATTTATAGGAAGGCGTAATCCAGCTACCCAGGGTTCTCGAGTGAGTATTTCTAATGCGTGCTGTAAGGAATTTATGCTTTGCACTGCCAGAGTCATCAGTAACGGCGGACATACATTTATTTAATAAAAATCTTTATTTCACGACTAAGGGCAAACATTTATTTGAGAGTATATGATGAAGATAATGCCGAGGCGGAGTGATGGAGAGAATAATAAACTAATATAAAAGAACACGTGGTACGCTTTAGAAGGGCGATGTAAAATGGCAGCGCTAAAACTGCAAGACCGTGAATAAGTTATAAGGGTCTTCGGGTTGGTCTCTGCCTCGACCCGAAGAGGTAAGGTGTCACATGAGCATAACCAGGGACAAGCGGTCCGTGTCGCAATTTGCCAGCTGGCTGCGTGACGGTCGTCAAGCCCTACGGGAACATTGATCATGTCCGCTTGCGTAGGACGACTGGGGTTAATTCAATCATGGAGAATCCGGAGTATTCACAGCGTGGAATGAGCCATCGGGGCTTCAAAACGTAACACATGTATAATATCTAAAAGATTGCGGTAATATTTAACTAGATTTCAAACTCGGCCCAACATTATCAACTTTGACTGAAAGAAAATTGGTGACTCTCAAAGAAATGAAATTTACATAATTATTCATTAACATTTAATAATAATAAAAATATCTAAAAAGGGAATTATTATAGCTAGTATGCCAGCTATTACGAGTAGTCGACCCTGCATTACAATAACTGATTCTTTGAATGCGTGTCGATTTATATGAAATTTAAGTTATCTATAAAAGCAATATTAATGACAATTCGACACGCATTCACTGTTCGAGCGATTATGTATTTAGCTTTAAAACTAAGACAATTATGAGAAAGTAATATTTCAATGATAATTATAAATAAAATGTAAATTTAAGAAATACACATCTAAGAAGTGATAGAGGGAGGGTAAGCTAGATTATGCGAGAAGTTTACAGATTACATGAATTCTTAAATTTTAGTTTCACAAATTTACAATTTTTTTACATTTAGAAGCTATACAAATAATAGGAGATGAGCTATAGCTTATTATTACTAGAGTACTCTATAATTTGGAATACACAAACACAGGTACCTGTTTTATAAGTTGTTTTCGTCCATTGGTTTAATAGCAGATTGTTCGTAATTAGAAATTTTCCTTTCTTGTCCTGGGCATGTTGTTTTATTGATTTTTAACAGCAGCGGCTTTCTTGTTTATTTCAGGCAGCAGATCATTTTGGTGTTTTTACGATGGGCAAGGTGAAGCTCAGCATATGGTGGGCCATCTTCCGATGGAGAATAATTTCGGTGCTTACTCGGTCATACCTTGTCGTATTAATTTATTTAAGATATTTTAGACGCTCCACTCGAGAGCAAAGCTAAAATTCAAGTCCAAATCTTTAGCAAGTCTAAGATGGCCTCCTTTTCTTATCTTAATCTGTTAATTTTTCTCTTGAGATATTTTTAGGTTTTATTAATCTTGCCCCAGGATAATCAATGCTCTGCTGGTTTTAATTAGAAAGAAATTTGCTGTCCATTGTTTGTTTTTCTTTACATTCGTTAATTACATTTTTCCAGGAATTTTGCTATAATTAATTTATTATCTATCACTGACCGATGCTTTTAAATTTTCAAAGACAAAAGGGAATAAAATTATTTTAACTTTAATTAATTATTGCATCAGATTTTGTTAGAATTATTATTTAACGAAATTTAAACTAAGCAACAAATACGAACTTTATAAAATTCAAAATAAATGATTAATATTACACAAAAGTTTATTTAACTAGAAGGAATCTAAATTACATTATTTTATCCGTATTTATTATGTTTAATTTGAGATCGAAATGTGTGCGTGTTTATGTTGAGTTCTACATATATTAATACATTTTTAATATTGTTACACACACAATTCGATACCAAAAAGTTTAAATTTGGGTGGGATAGACCGGTCAGTGAGAGACGACAGAAAAAAGGTGAAACTTGAGATTCGAATACGAATCTCACTGTTTCAGTACCAATACTAAAAACTTAAAAATAATAGAGATAAAAAATTGTTTATATTAAATGCTTTTATTGACTGTGCACTAAAAAAAAAAAAATTGTTTCTTCAACCACAATTGGAGTTTTTAGATTTAACTTGAAATAAAAGCATGGGAGATCCAAAAATTAATTAAGTCAATCCCTATTTTTTTATAACAAGGGATTGACTTAATTATTTTCTGGAAACTGCCTCCCCCCCCCCAATGCTTTTATTTCAAATTAAATCTAAAATCTCCAATTATGGTTGAAAAAATAATTATTTTATTTCTTTTTAGTGCACAATCAATAAAAGTATTTAATATAAAAAAATTTTTATCTCTATTATTCCTTTTGAAATTAAATTAATAGCTGAAAACAAATTTTAATTAATGATCTCCAAAACAAAACTTCTTATACACTTTTAATTTATTAAAAGATAAAAGAGTAAACACCTACATAGTGAAGATAAAAAGGCTTCTATAAACAAATTCAAAAGTAATCTTTATTTTCATCTCTTTCAATAATTTATATTTAAAAAATTGCTTATATTTATTTTTTATTTATAAATGCAAGACTCTAAAACATAACTAAGAAAGGAAAAATTTTAAAAAGAAATATTTAACTTTTTTTTTCTCTTTCAAATTAATGAATGAAGTATATGTATGGAGAGAGAATATGAATACTAACTAAGTATTTGTAATTGATAACTTGTTTTTATTTCGTATAAAGTTGGAACTTTTGTGTTTATTTACTTATCTATATAAATTATTATAGTGCTATAATAACATTCATGCACTGATAAGTGTATTTTATATGTTCATATAAAATTATATACCACAGTATCATTTTAACATAATGCTGATTAAATGTTATTAATATAATTCCTATGGACATTTCTCTTTTGGTATTCATTAATTTGATCTTCACTCATTTTTCTTGAACTAATCAAATTAAAGTATGAGAATTCTCTTTATAAAAAAAAATTAAAAAATGAACAGAAATCTTTTTCTACTTAGGTTTTTGAATTAATAAGTTGTTTCTTCTTTATACCCAAAACTGAGAACCCTTTTAGTGGAGAGAGCTATGATTATGGTGAACTTCACCAAAAATGCACTCAGCTTTAGGTTATAAAAAAGAAGGAAACCATTTTGTTACACAGACAAACAAATGTATGTAAATTTAAATTGCAAATGAAGGGGGAAATCAGTGTTTAATAAGGATTAATTCTTGAATTCAAGATTCGGTTTTCTTATGCTTGCAGTATGTTAGAATTTAAAATGATTGACAATAATTCTTTTTTTGTTAATTAATTTCTCTAGACAGTTTTTTTTTAGTCTTGTAGTTTAAGTATATTTTAACTTGTCTAAAATTCTTTATTGCTTCTAATATAGAAACATTTTCTATAGAAAATTTTATAACATATAATTTAGACTGAACAATAATTAAGTTAGCAAAAAACTTCATAACCTCCTTAAATTCATAATAGGTAAAATCCCATGAAACTTTCATTCATGCTTGAGATGATGATTCTTTTTTTTGAATCATGAAATAGTAACAGAACAAGTATCCAAAGAATTTTGAATTCCACTAGTTGAATATCATTTAACAGATTTAGACAATACTGATATAGATCAAAATTATAAGCAGGACATTCCTGTAAGAGTTTACAAATCAGAGATTAAAAACAAATTTTTTTTCTCAATTTAATAAATCTCAATTTCAATTCTCAGTATCTGAACTAGCTAGTCATACGCCTTCCTTTTATACTTTCTCATACTTATTTATTGAGAAGCAAGTATTTTTCAATAACAAAATTAAATCAGAAATTCAAAAACAATAAATTAGATAATTAGGAATTCATTACATGCTGAATTGTATTTAAGATGTACAAAGAAAACGCATTTTTGAGATACAATATCTAAACAAAATCAATTAACTCAATATGTTTTTCAATTAAACTTAGGAATTCTGATTCTTACAAAAATAATTCTTTTTTTTTCTTTTCATACAAATAAACAAAAATATAAAATTGCAAAAATAGGTAAATTTAAAATAGTTGAACTTCAGGTATATTATTATTATATACATTAAATTTACTATTCATTATGCAAAATATTCAATTTAATCATCATATAAAATTGTTAGCCATGAAATTATATTACCTTAATTTATATATATCTAAATGTAATGATTAATTTTATATTATAAAGTGGAATATAACCTACAAAATATTGTCTTTAAAATATTTATTAAAATGGTTTTTCAATTAACACAGAACCCTACCCTGTGTGCAATGTTAAAATAGAATTTGGAAGTCCAAGAACCACTGATCATGGCTCTGATCTTATACTTAGAATACTTGAATTTTGGGGGGGAATACTGAACAGTAATCCATATATATACATATATTTTAATGAACATAAACAACTATTTTTGATTTTCTTAATAAATAAGTTAACTTACTTGCAAAAACATTTTCATACAAACATCAGAATAATAGTGTGCACGATCATAGTCATCATTCAAAATATAAAGAAGATTTAAATTTTCACAA
This sequence comes from Epiperipatus broadwayi, assembly GCA_028023455.1. Lineage (NCBI taxonomy): Eukaryota > Metazoa > Onychophora > Udeonychophora > Euonychophora > Peripatidae > Epiperipatus > Epiperipatus broadwayi. The sequence goes on along the minus strand of JAQFVV010013427.1, from coordinate 63,606 downwards.
TATTGATTCTAAAAAAAATTATATACAATATTCATAAGCATATGTACATATATGTATGTTTGCAATATACATATACTCTGTGTGTATACATATTAATTTTAATATTTTCATGGACAAATGATGATTGCTTATCATTATTTAGCAGGAAATTTTTCATAAAACAAAACCATTTTGAATAGAGGTACCATATGCCTGAGAAAAGATGTTGAATTTAAACCCTTTTTTTTTTTTGTTATGTTGTTTAGAAATAATCACAAACCTCTCTACTAAAATATGATTCCAATCATACAATAGTTCTTTTAAAAATAATATTATAATAACTGATATTTCAATACAATAATGAATACTATTCTCAGATTTTCTCTCCCACTAAATAAACATAAGCAATTATAAATATTTAAATGCAAAGTTTATATCTAAAATAATATCAGATTGAAGAATATTTCTAAATATGTTATTACATAGAAACTTCATAAAACCATAACTTCTGAAAGTGAATTTAGCAAACTCAAAATGCTACAATTATGTTTTAATCTTCTTGACCTAAAGATTACACCTCACATCTTATACAGAAATCTGTACTGAGTTACAGTTTATGTTTTCTAACAAACTTCAAAAATCTTTTTTTTTTATCTTAATTATTTTACTTCTACTTCTGTTTTGCTTTTTTTTTGAACTTGTTTTATTTATATTACAGTTAACTATCTTATTACTAATATCTATACTGATATAGATTAATGTTGTTTCAACAGTAATGACATCATTTTAAAGTGAATAATAGAAAATGGTCAGAAACTATTATTACATGATAATAGTTTCTGACAATTACCTAAACAATAAAGATGGTTGTTGGATGGATATGTAAAATCCAGTGCTTCTCACTGATGAAGATTAAGTCAGAAACAAGTGTGAAGAACTAGATGCCATTAGCATATAGTATCCATTGAATACTCATGCATACATAGATTGCTCTAAATTGGAATGATAAGGTAGATAATTACAGGTTTGCTGTATTGTAATCATATCTTTCTTAGGCATTTTATTACATGACTTCTGCTTATAAGAAAAAGCTTTTATTTTAAGTTAAATTCCAGTAGTCTATCTGTTGATTTTCAAGTTATAAATTCTAGCAGATACAATATTAATACATCTTGCAAAGCTATTAATGTTCATGCTGTTGCAAGAAGGATGTTCTAGAGTAATAATTACAAAATACACATTTGTTTAAGAAACTCTGCTGTAAGAAGAATTTTTAGCAGGTTAAATGACAGTGATAATATTGAAAAAATCAAAAGTGTATGAAAAGTCATAAAAGTGATTATATATAGACTTGTTAAACTTACTGATTTGTCCAACTAATATAGTATATATACTAAAAGTAGTAACGATGCAAAAAGTGATGCTTGCATGGCTCAATTGATTAATATTATTATTGTTTGCTATAGAATGATGTTAGTTATCTAATAGTGTCTGCAATGATTAAGAGTGATTTGAGAATAAAATATTCTAATTAAAAATTGTGTGGAATATTATGACAAAATTTAAACTAAATTAAAATTTAAATTGTTGATCCATATTCTTATATTTAATAGAGTCTCAATGTCCAACTCTCATAAAAATAAAAATTCTAACTTGGAATTATTGCGATTTTGTTTTATTATTCTCGTGAGCATACTCAAGCAAAGAAACATCTTTTGATAAATATTTCGATATTATATATCAAATTTTTACAAATTGGTTTTGTTATTGTTATTAATACATAATTTTTTTCACTATTTAATGGGTAAAAATAAAATGATGTCATTATATTATACAAATATATTTAAACACTCATATTTAATTTTTTCTTTCAAAAATTCATGCATAACTTCTATCTAAGGACTACATTTTGATTTTAATTAAAACCGATTTTATTACAATTTTCTTTTTATAAATTCTTATTAGAACGCATCTGGTCAAAAATTTCCTTAGTTTTTCTTATCAGATTTTAACAAAACCCTTTACAAATTAATCTTGTTAATTCATTTTTTAAATATTTTTATCATTTTCTAAAAACTTATTATTTTTCATTTTTATAATCCGTTGGATAAATAAAATAACAAACGTACAAGTTTTGAAAAGAGTAAATGAAAAAAGAAGATTCAGTGAGGAAATTAGAAAGAGAAACTGAATTGGATATACATTAAGAAGAAAGAATAGTTTAATGAAAGATGCTTTAGAAAGAATGATGAGTGGAAACAATAAAAAAGGGTAAAAAAAATTGATATTGCTGGATATAAAAAATGGGAGAGATATGTAGATGAAGTTGTAATGTGACTGATCTCTGGACATAAGTACTATTGACTGAATGATTGATTGAACATAGGTATGATGTAATAGATTGAACCACTGACATTATCATAAATAATATTAAAACACTGTAACAGGGAATAAAAATAAAGTTTAATTAAATAAACCAAGTATTTTACCATTAAAAAATTTTAAAATCCCCATTTCTTATTGATTTGAATGCTATTGGTTCTCTGATTTGACAAATGGCTATGAATTTTATAATTGGACATGATTTTGATCCTAATATTGTTGAAGTGATTTGTAAAAAAAAAAGTGATAAAAAGTGATAAAGATTAAGGAAGTTTGATTTATTATACAAAATGAAAATGTGATAAATAATCAGAGAGCGAGTAACATAAGTAAGAAATGGGTTTTTAAAATTTTTTAATGGTAAAATACTGTGGTGCTTTTTTCTTCGTAACCATGATTATGACTCTAACATGTTAAAAGTATACATGGTTTATTAAATTAAATTTTATTTTTATTCTCTGTTACAGTGTTATAATATTATATATATATAATTATCAAAAATGGAAAGAAGTTTAATCGATTATGCTGCTTTTACATATAAAATATTTTTATATAACAACAATATATATGATAATAATCATACACACAAAAAAGCTCTTTTTGGCAAATATTAATTTTTGCCCTTTTCAGTGATATTACCGATGATACTTTAATAATTGGTAACAAGAGCTACAAATAATATTTATAAAGAATTTAATAATAATATATCCAATATAAAATTTATAAAAATGAAATTTGGTATAAAAATTAAGTATTTAGATATAAAGATTAATATAGATAATGATAACAAAATTGTATTAAAATATTTCATTAAAGAAGATATATTAAAAAGAACAATTTCTATAGATTCACAACAGGCATGGATACAAAAGATGGTAGTTATTAAAAAATTTAAACATAAATAGTTACTTTACAAAGGAACAATTTATTGAACTATACAAATAATTATAGATATAATCCTAAAAGTATTAAAAATATACTTTTTAATTATAAAATACCTAATTCAAATATTAATATTAATAATAATTGTATTATAAATAATAATAGCAGATTTAAGAATTTAAAAAAAGGATAAAACTTTCATACTTCCCTAAAATTTATCATATATTACTAAAAAATAAAAATTAAATAGATAAAAGCATTAATATAGGATAATCAAATAGTAAAAATCTTGACAAATTAATAGGTAATTATAAAATAAGAAGTGATATGAAACATAAAAAGGGAATTGTATATAAAATTACTTGTGGAAATTGCAGCATGGTTTACTATGGACCTACAGGGAAACAATTAGATAAAAAAGCAAAAGAACATAATAATGCAATTAATGGAAGAGATGATAGACCTGCCTTAAATATTCTTTACTTAAAATATGGACATAAAATAGATTGTGTGAAAAATACAAAACCTTTAAATTATATTAAAGAACCTAATAGAAGGAAGAAATAAGAACCAATTACATTAATTATAACAAAAATAATTATATGAACATATTTGAAACATCAATTAATTTAACTAATAATTGGTTAATGATAAATGAATGGAAAATTATACAATATACATTTATTAAAACAGGCAAAACTCTCCATATACCAGTGCCACTCAGTGCAAGCCAGAGTAATCAATAGATGCGAGAAGGCTTGTGCATAAAATCCCTATCTAGTGCCTACTCATCCAATATCCCCAGACTAGTTTCTAGCTTATGGCTTTCGTCAGTGAGGAGCCTTGGATCTGAAAGCACTGCACCTAGATCTTATGTTCCTAGAAACTAGATAGGGATTTTATGCACAAGTCTTGATTACTCTGGCTTGCACTGAGTGGCAGATCCTAGGATCTAGGTGCAGTGCTCTCAGATCCGAGGCTCCTCACTGACGAAAGCCACAAGCTAGAAACTAGTATGGGGATATTGGATGATTAGGCACTAGATAGGGATTTTATGCACAAGCCTTCTGGCATCCATTGATTACTCTGGCTTGCACTTAGTGGTATCACTGTATGGAGAGTTTTTTTTTTTTTAATAACAGTTATGAGCAAACATAGGGAATGGTGATCATGTGATGTTTGGTTGGGGTATGCCTTAAAAATATTGTATGGTTTTAATAGGTTATAATTAATTTTATATAAATAGGTAGATGTCACTATGTATGCAATGTAGATCATAATAATAAATTAGTTCAAGCACACTGAAAAGGCCAAAAATTAATGTTTGCCGAAAAGAGCTTTTTTTGTGTATGATATATTATTGCTGTTATATAAAGATATTTTATATTAAATTATATTGTATGATTTATTTAAATAATAATTATATTTTTTTGTACAGTATGTATTTAAATTAAGTTTTATCAATACAAATTGAAAAATAAATAAAGTACTTTTTTTTTCCAAAAATGATTTAGAAACACAATATACACTTGCATATATAATAATCAATAAAGCAAGTCATATATTGCATGACATTGCTTTTATAAGCTTGTATTTACAAATAGGGAGCATACCAATAGCTCAAACAAGCTCTTATTGATAAATGAGATAAGAGAAAAATATTTGAAACCTCTATCTAGAATATTCCTATCGGTTCGAGTTTATGGCTCACCTCAGTGAGGAGCTAAAACATCCAGACACTAGATCTAAAATATCTACTCAGACCCAGCACTTATTTAATATGTAACCATTGAGTAGAAAATCTGAAATTTTCAGAAATAAAAATGTCTTTAAATCCAGCTATCTAACTCTGGATTTAAAGACATTTTTATTTCTGAAAATTTCAGATTTTCTACTCAATGGTTACGTATTAAATAAGTGCTGGATCTGAGTAGATATTTTAGATCTAGTGTCTGGATGTTCTAGCTCCTCACTGAGGTGAGCCATAAGCTCGAACCAATTGGTCTGGAGATAGAAATATTCTAGATAAAGATTTTAAATATTTTTCTCTTACCGCACTTATCAATAAGAACTTGTATGAGCTATTTGTATGCTCCCTATACTACATACTTGCATATATAAATACAGACTTCTGCTATCAAAAATTTAATATTTATTACTGAATCATTCTTTCCTGACATTTTTGAATACACTTTTGATCCAATACAAAATTATAAAAAAAAATGGGAAGTTTTTCAATTAAAATTAAATATAATTCTCAGAAGTAATACACACATTTTTGTTATATATGTGTGTGTGTGTGTGTAATAAAATACAAGTATAGCAATATGTTTAAATATTTCCAAACACACTTTCTGTCCAGTATACCAAATTCATGGCAAACAATTATTTAAAAAAAAAAAAATCATTTAATAATCAAAATTTCAGAGCATGCTTAGCTGTGCAAAATCTTTAATTTATAATTATCGTTAGAAATAATATCATACTAAGCCTTCTTAATTAATAATATTATAAATGAAAGATTTAATAATGTACAAATAATCATGCAAAATGTACAAATGAGCATGCTTTGGAATTTTGGTTGTTTAATTAATATTGATAACCATGAGTTTAGAATACAGGGTGCTCAACTATTTATATTTTAAAAAGATAATTACAGGCAGTCCCCTAGTTATGAACTTAAATGGTTCCTGACATGTGTTTGGAAGTTGAAATTGTTTGAAAGTAGAGATATGTAAAAAAAAAACATCAAAAAGAGTTTTCAAAATACAGTATTTATTTTTTATTGATTAGTATCTGGAGTTTTGTTTACAAATTTATAAAAACTAATTGAATTGTATTCTTTTTCTTCTCTTGATAAAGAATTCTGTAACATTGTGTGTCTTTTTCTATTGTTCTTCATACATGAGATATACACTCTCCATTGGAATCACATTCTTCAAAGATGGTCAAAAATTTGTCAAGATGCATGAAGGCTTCATTCATATTCTTGATTGTCAAACTCTTAATATTAAGTTCATTATCAGGTTCTTCTTCATTTTGTATTTCATTCATCTCTTGTAGTTTAATCAAGTTTTCATTTGACAGAGGTTCTGAATGGATTGCATTACCTCATCAATATCTTTATCAGTGACATTGATTGCCACAAATTCAACAGCAGTCTTCTTTTAGTTCTTTCTTCCAATCTTCATGCAAACTAAGGACCTTAGCTTGAATAATTGATAAATTCACTGGGATGCCTTTTTAATGTTGATCTTCAATCCATAAAACCAAAGATTTCTGCATTTCATCCATTACTCTGCCATGTCTTTTTGAAACAATCTTTGAAGAAATATTTCCACAATTTTTAACATATTCCTAAATTTTGTTCTTGTTTTTCTCAATTGTATATATTGTTGATCAGTTTAAATTACACAAATGTGCAATCAAAGCAAACAATTCACCATTTTCAGAACGTCTAATTATGTCCATTTTTGTCTCGACTGTTTGGAATTTATGAGACCTTGATTTCTTTTTGGTTGTATCAACACTGCTGTTTTTTTGTTTCTCACTCATGTTTTTAATTAATAAGAATAAAAAAAATTCACCAAAATAGAAATATATACAGTGAATATATAACATAATTGTGCAGCACAAACTACTTTTAAAAACAAGACGATCCTATTCAAGACAGTCTGTAACGATGCTAAAAATAAAAGTAATTAATGTCAGAGAGATGGAAAGACTTACTGTATTTTACACAAGTTCTTATTGTTCTCTAAAATATACTTTTAATTATTTTCTAAATTCCAAAGTTTATCTTTCTTTAGAAAAAATTCAATAAAAATGTATGTAAATAGTTTTTTTTATCAGATACTGTAAATTTGTAGCATTAATTACTAAAAGGAATTTTTTAATTATTAAAGTACTGTACAATTTTGAATACCGACTTCTTTCTACAGTATATAGCACTAATTATACATGAAAGTATGTGCATAGATAAAGATCTAAAGTCCAAAAGCGATTACGTAATAACGAAATGTTTATAACTCAAGTGTTCATAACTAGGGGACTGCCTATACTCTGTTTAACACATTGATATGCATGTGTTTCATTATTTACAGTTTAACTGTTTACTTTATTTATATACACCTGGATCTCGTTTTATGCGGTAGATAGTTTCCACAGAAAACCCGCATTAAAAAAAATCGCACAAAAATAGACTTAACTTACCTTGAAAAATGGGGGATAGGTACTGTAATTTTCAGAATTCACATAAAAGCAAAGCAACAAGGAAAAATTACTTTAAAATTCGCATTAAAAAATCAACAACAAATAAAGTATGACTAATAAAAAATTTCAAATATTTGAAAAAAATTAATACAAGACAAACTTGTTTTATTTTTTTATTAACTACAGTAATTAATTTTACATTTTTCATACATATTTTAATCATTACCACCGGTGTTCGTTTCTAAACTGGTAAGAAATCAGATTCGATGTGATGTGATGTATTGTGGCTTCTCCTTAAACGAAATCAAGAATCTCTCAGCAATTATGCCCAAAGAAACCTGTTAGCCACTTTATTTTATTCGTGATGTGATGTACAACTAGCGCAACTTTCAGTCTTGTGCTGTGTTAATGGTTTTCTGTTGCTATATTAAAAAAATGAGATCGCAATCAAAACAAAAAGATTATACATTATCATAAGAAAGATTATTTTCAGTTTATAAAATGTTCATTTTTTACTTTAAAAATGTAAAAAATTCTTTATTTCTGTTATATATAGCAAAATACATTTTAAAAGTTTAAATTTTTTGAATATTTATTGTGATATTTTTATATGTAAGTATAAATCTATTGTTATTATTTACTCATTAGTATAAATAGGTTATTTACATAGAAGCTAAGATTCTAAATACAGCTTGGGCCATATTCACGTTAGCTACTAATATAACGTTATATTTTTGAAAAAAAGTATTTCAAGTGAAAATAAGTTATTAATAATTTAAATTTCTTGATACCTAATAAATATAGTGAAATATGAAAGATATTAAGAAGAAACATGAATCGCATAACTTCAAAATCGCATTAAAATAATCCGCATAAAACGAGACCCAGGTGTATATATTTTCTTTTATCAAAAATATTGACTATAGTTATTATATCAGTATAAAGGGGCAGGGAGGATATAAGATGGTAAGTGGAATTTGCAAATAACTTATAACTGTTATTCTTCATATATGTATATACACTTAAGTATTTTGTAGATCTTTGATAAAAACCATATAATATAGTTGAAACATCAGGAAAAAATGGATATTAATGATTCAGTAATAAATATCAAATTAAAACAGGCAAAACTCACTATACATATTGTCTGTTTTAATAACAGTTATAAGCAAGCATTTAAAGTTTAGCTGACAAAGATAAATGATTGTTCAGTAAAATATACAGATCTTACATACGTGCAAATTTATTATGTGCGTGTGTGTGTATATATATATTCCCAAACACAAATGCAATATATATACATATTTATACTTAAGTAAATACACATACACATAATGTTTGCGTGGGGATATTCCTACCTGAAAAGAATGGCTTTTACTTGTATTACAACAAACAGAATTAACAAAGTCAATAAAACTTTTATCTTCAAAACCACTAATCATCAATTTGACTTTAGTTTTCATAATATAAGGAAGGTAAAGTTCCTAAAGTAAAGAAAATTAAAAATTTAAAACAGCAATTGAACAGTAAATAAATAATATCACAATAAATTGCTCTAATTTTATAATAAAATTAACGATTCAAAAAACTGATAATTTAAGCATAAACAAAGTTAATAATAAACTTTGCAAATATATTGTATATTTCTATATGAAATTAAACCAGGATTTAGGATCATTATGTAAACAATCACCACTAACATGAAAAATTTTTAATAGTCAAAACTCAACAGCAATTTGTTTCAAGTTTTTAAAAAGAAACTCTCCACAGAAGTGAGTAGCTATCACAGTGAAGTTTTAATATCCTTCATAAGGCTAGTTTGATCCTGACAGCACATATGACACCAATATTTCTATTAACAGTTATGGAACAATCCATATAGTGAAACAATGACAGGTGACATCACTCTGAAATGTTAGAGCTATAATAATAATAATAATAACAATCAATTAGATATAAATATGAACCTAAAACAATGTTCCATATACATATTTTGTAAATATATGCGATAGCTGCACAAGTAAGAACTGAAGGCTTATTCTAATTTTGAAGATTTATAGTTTTTAATATATCTTTGAAATATTTTTAATTAAAGTTTAAGACAATTAAATATATTTTCTACTGTATTATTATAAAAATTATTTTCTTCTTCTAAGTTCAAGCATAAGACTATAACAATATTAAAATGGCTACCTCTATTTCAGTTTGCCGTGTTACATTCACTTAATATGTGAGTTACTTCAAGATTGACAAAATATTGTCATTTAAAAATGTATAGATCAATAAGATCTTGACTGTCCTAAGACTGTATAAATTTTACATATATGATTTAATTTTCCTGTCTAACATAAGCCAAGTTTATTTTGAAAATACAAATATGGATTAATAAGCTGGCAGTCTGTATATTTTAAAATCATAAGTTTTGTATTCTCTAGAGCAAGGGTGTCTAACTTTTGGTGTCTCAAGACAACACTGAAAAAAGAAGAATTGTCTTGAGACACACATTAAATATACAATCATTACTGAAAGATGCATAAAAAATGGTTTGTGCATAATAATTATGATACTTGCCACCACAGATAAGCAAAAAAGTCCTCTCATAGTAATCCTAATTATGCAATCGTTCTTTCAGAAGATATTTTAAAATAATCTAGCTCCAAATTTGTGATCACTAATATAGAAATTGTACATCTCTAAGTAATAAAATGTCATCCATGATTTTTTTTTTTTCTATATTATAAAAGCAAAAGAAAAGAGGGCAACATAAAACTGGTGGAATATTTGATATTATATTTGAGATTGTAGGTACATTTATTTTAGTCACATTCCGACATGTAATCACAAAAAAAAATCTTGTAATGTTTATGATTTTATGTCGGTTTACATTCATAGCCATTCTAGACCACATGCAACTATTGAGTTAGACACTATTGCTCTAAAACATGCTTTTCTGTGCCAAAACAAATAAAAATAATAATTATCTTTCTCCTGATATTAAAATAATTAAGAAATCACTATACAAAAACCATATGAGATTTTACCTTTTTTATATATCTTAAATATATAATTAATCTTCCACAAATGAAAACAAATTTATATATAAAAAAATAGCACTGAAGTTTGTTTTTTATAAACTACATTTGATAAATTGATTTGGAAACCATTATGGTGTAGTAGAATGATTAATGCATTAATATGAATTCTCTTAAGCTGGAGTTCAAATTTGAAATACTGCAAGAAAAAAATTTTTGGCAGTAGCACAGGATATTTTCAAATAGGTGGTCCATCCTAAGACAGTTCAGGTCAACCACATATATGACAACAATCTGACTTAAAAAAAAAAAAAAAGAAATATATGATTTTAATTGCTAATAAAGAATATGTTATATACTTTGGGCATCGGGACTATGTCTGATTTTTATCTTTAACTTACTTTTGATTTAAGATATATAATATCAGTTGACTATAGTTATGATTTTTGGTTACATCTTATTTAAAGTATAATTTAATCTCAAACTTGTTGAGTTAAGAATAAAATGCCAAAAAGCACTTTAAAAATAAAAAAGACTTAAGAGAATATGCTACCACTATTGAAAGTTGAGCCAAAAAATATTTTCCAGTTAGAATACTGATTTATTCAATAAGAAGACATAAAATTAAATGTGTAGCCTTAATAGCAGTAATAAATGAACTAACTTAATACTCTATTCAATTCGATATTAAACATATGTTTAATTGTATTTAATTAAAGTATTTACTAATGTGAATAAAAATTATAAAAAAAAGATTCAATAATAGCATTTCTTTTACATAATGATCCACAATATACATTTCTAATTGTAATAATGCGTATAGAATTTTAAATTTTTATTTTTTTACAAATTTATTACTTGAAGACTGTGAAAAGATTAAATGTGATCTATGAAAAAAATCGCTGAGAAGATATGTCACAATTACAATGAAGCCTTAGTTATTTATTATTCTATTTTCTACAATATTATTGTTATATACTTGGACAGAAAATTTCTAGTAACTTCATAATTCACAATGGAGAAATACAGCCAGCCAACATCTTTCAAAAAGATTTAAATGTAGAAATACATGACTGAAAACTATTATTAGTCAAAATAGTTTTCAGCCATGTACACAGTAGTCAAAAATTATATATATATCACACATACAAATACTGAATATTTATCTTATACAATTCTTTTTGATTTTTTTTTTATTTACAATACAATGAAGTGCATTGTTTTTGAATATTATAAGTAATAATAAAAATTCATATTAATATTTTATAAAACAATTAAAAAGATATAATACTAACACTGTCATATGCATTTTCAACTTTCGTTAGCTTATCAAGAGTTTTCCATTCTCCTAAAAAACTGCAACACTAAAAAAAAAAAAAAAATGCTTTATTTTGCAAATAAAACAAAACCAGAAAAATAAAGTTTAAAAGATTTAATTTTTTCTTAATATCTTAATAATAAAAGCATAATAAACAAAATAACTATAAACACATAAAAGAACTTGCTATTACTTTAAAAATAGCTCTCATAGAAACATTAGTTTTGAAAAAGATGATGAGATTCATCAAAATATCAGTGGATTTCATCCTGCAAAATTTTGTATATGATTCAATCATAGACCTATAAAGATTTGAAACAAGTTATCTGCATGAAGATTGATGAACTAACTAGTCAGTAAAATACTATGATCAACAAATAAATAATATTTGATCAAATTAGTAATTGCTTTCCATCTAATTTGCAGAGACTTTTAAAAATTACTCTCATCAAAAACTGCCATAATCCTATACTTCTACTAAAAACCTTCAGTAAACCATACACATATATAGATAAAAGTGATGGACAATGCCGTTCAAATGTAATTTTGGCACTCCATACTGTAAACATTCTAAAAGACATTGTAATAATGCAGGAAGATGAAATATGACTTTTCTTTAAAATTCAAAATTTGTTCTAGGAGGGGGAAAACATTAATGAAAAGAGTAACATTTATAGTTTAGCTAATAATTTCACTAATATTTTTTTACTATCACAATAACATTCTAGAAATAAAGCAATTCAGAGAATTTTATGCCAGAAGAAATTCCATATTTTTAATAATTGGACTATATGTCTGTTCATTGTAAGATATTCAGATAAATGGAAAACAATCCAATTAACTTAGGGGGCATCTATTTTTCCTGAATGCTAATTAAGTATAAGCATAGGGTAATGGTCGCTGCCTGCATCTCTATACGCATTGAGCATGACATGCGTTTTCTAACATCAAGCAGCAATTAAGAAATATTCAAAGGCATCCAAAATATACATTACTATAATCATACCTTTGAAAGGTTCATTTACTGCAACCTTTGCGCGCCACTTTAAGAAAGAGATTACTCCCCTCCCCAAGGGATATGATCATGTAATTAATAAAAAGTTATAATCTCTTATATTTTCTTTTTTTATATATATGTATAAAATCAATAGAAAAGTGAATGCCTAACGAATGATTCCCGATCCCGGTAAGTTTAATCCCTGACTAGCTCAATCAACTCATGATCTTGGGATGGTGGTTTGTTTCTTCGTTAACAGAAAAGGTCAAACAATAATATCATTATCAAATACACAGCACAACGCCATACTTTAAAATTAGATGTTAAATTTATTAAGCCCTCTATGATTATATAAATATTTACAAAATAAAGAAGAGAATAAACACACACATAAACGATATTAATTAAGATTCAAGCGTATAAATAAATTTTAAATAGTTTCATAAATGGGAAAGGAATGGTCTGAAATTCTACCCTGCTTACACTTTAAACCCAAAACTTGTAATAAATTACTTATATGAAAACAATGTGTATTGGCCATGGTATGCATGTGTTTCATAATAAAAAAATGACCCTCACCCTTCCACTTGTGATGATCTATACCTTTGTTTAAATTAAAATAATGATTTAGCCACGAGTTAATGATATTTGAATCTTAAACGTTCCATAATATGAGTCATGCACGTGGCGGACAATAATAATTATTTGGAACACTTTCTAACACACTTTTATTCCTTATGGAGACAATCCTTCATGTAGCGGATGGAATAAATTTACTAGGGGAGCAATCTCGTGCTAACTACTATTTGAATCTTAAAAGTTCCATAATAGAAGTCCTGTACGTAGCGGACAATAATAATTATTTGGAACACTTTCCTACACACTTTTATTCCTTATGAAAACTATCCTGCACGTAGTGGATGGAATAAATTTACTATTATTACAAGGTGAAACACATACATCCAATGGCCAAACCACCCAATTATTTCTATTTCACTATTTTGAAATATTTCCGATACTCCAATGAATTACGTGTACCTTTATGTTAAAATTACAAAAGAAATATTTATAACTGAATTACGCAATTTATTGGTTCGTTTAATAATAGCAATATTAATAAAATAACGAATTACTAGTAATAAGACACAAAAAGAGATATAAAATCATAAATAATACTTCCCGAAGGCTTCGTTCTTCTCCGGACTTAGATTTTGAGGGCGATATATATCTGCTGTGCAGGTGATTACTTAACAGGGCTTCAATGGAGATTAGCAAATTGTTCATAGCAGCTACACTTTAAGAAATAGAAAGTCACATCATTGGATGGCTATGTAGGTCTTCGAGCGGTGCGAATGTACCGAACTTGGTCTCCTACTCCAGGTTCACTGTCGTGTCACTAATAAATCTTGATTCCATTCTGTATTGCCTCCTTTCTTCTTTATTTAATTGGGCAGTATTCTTTCTCCCTTCAGTTAATACTTTTTAAAATACGTTCAGCTATTAATGACTCTTCCACTTGTTCAGCATTCCGAAAAAATAGTTTTTATACTCATAATTCTGCTTTTCCGTCAGTACACTCTGAAAACTATATAGCTAACTCAAAGAGAACGGGTAAGAGTGCCCGTGAGTATAAATGAATATAGCCCAGCTAACTAATCAATTTCACCTGACCAGCCTTTATATATCCCCCCCCCCCATTACAGGGTGTATTCTCTCATCCCCTCCACAAGTTATTGCTTTTACATTTCTGTTTTTAATTAAATTATTAATCCCTGTTTTTAATTACTTAAGTCTAAATAATGGATTTAATTTTAGCTATCTCTTTGGAAAAAAATTTGTCTTACGATAACTTTATCTTTTAATTAATTTCAGAATTTCACAGACCATTTAAATTCCAATCCCTTGATTTCTTTAAACAATAAAATAAAATCACATTTATTTAATTAAATAATTTTGAGTAGGTGTCAAGCTGAATGACCACTGATACAATTTCTACATTTTTCTTCCAAAAACAGTATACAATAAAAAAAAGAGGTCATTGGCTTGCCTGCGGTCATGAACATTAAGTTCTAAAAAAAAAATTATCAAACTGTATACTTGTTGTCACATAAAAATTGTTTTTAAGTTTTCCAAAAAGAATATTCAACAAGCAACAGAAAAAAATACAACTTTTGAGAATCTGACATAAAATCAAAAAATCAAAATAAAACATGTTTACTGATAGGTTACTTGCAAATACATTTCAGTTTCCCACAATCATTTCTTTAATCCCCTGCCATATTTATTCATATCATAAATAAAAAAAATACATAGCATTTATTAACAGCAAAATACATATTTACATGTGGTATCCACATTTGTTTATTTATAAGCATATTATCACCATTCATTCTATTTATTTATAATATATTGTGCGTGTAAGCAACAGAGAAAATATACCTGCACAGACCACTCCTTTTATTATAATATGTACATTTGTTTGGGCTGCAACTATGCTTGCAGCCATCTTTGTGGCAATCATTTAAGACTGACTGTCACAATAGTCAATATAAAATGAAAGATTTAAAGCATATAATTTACATCTATGGAACATGTGATCTAGCTTTGATAGTATATAGCTTTGGAGAGTACCACATTTAAAGATAATCATCAGAAATATTTCTTTATAAATAAAATGAGGGAGAGCTTGCATAAACAATCCTTGATCAGCTTTTGACAGAAATTTTATACAATGCATTCTATAAAATATATATACTGAGGTCAGATTATTCATCTGTAAAGCCTAGCCAAATTTATTTTTCTCAGCATATAGAAACTGCTAATTAAAGTGGGCAGAATTTGAATTTCTTTAGATATATATATATAGTAATCATCCTTGGTATTAAGAGAATTAATTTTAGCTCCTCAGTAGGAGATGAATTTAAATGATAAATGATGAGTAAAAGAACTATGACTGAAAGGGAGCTCCACACTTATCAGGATCATTTAAGTATCAATAAAAAGACAGTCAATATCTTCCAACACCTTAAAAGCTTATATTTTATGATTATACATTGACAGAAATCAGCACTGAATGTGATCATAGATGATCTGCCTTACAAACTATCTTGAAATTAACTATATCACTGATTGTTTTTTAAATTCAGTTTTTTTAAATAACAAGCTTAATTCAGATTAAACTGAAATATCATCATAAACATTCAAAAAATTAATAGAAGGCTTAGCACAGTTCTCCAACTTCAAAAAATTTCTTGCAAAGGCATCCAATTTATGAAGATGCCTATTATTTTCTTTTTATAAATATAACTTATTAAAATTTAAGCTTAAAGTATCCAATACATCCATCTCACCTGTATTTAAATTGTTTTAGAAACATTTACTTGACAAAACAATTCATCTTATAAATTAGCTATTATTTGCTATCATTGAAAAAAATTACAAGAAAAAAAAAGTTTATAGTTCTTTGTAATGGCAGAACTGTCTTTTTTTCCCCTCCAAGCTACTTTCTTTAACAGACTTGAAGACTAAAACATTTAAGATTAAAATTTAAAGTCAAGTAAAAATACCCAATCATAGCTCCTTCTGGAGTGTATAATGTTTACTTTAATAAATCCACTTTCCATATTAGCTGATTAGACAAAAAAAAAAAAAAATGTAATAATAAAATAGTAATATAAAAGCAGCAGTATACATAATAATTACAAGTTAAACAAAATAAAAAACTGAATTTGTTGCAAATGTAAAAAATGTTACAAATTGTTTCAATTAGTTAAATAATAATATAGAAGTTTGATGTTTTGAATTGATGAAACTATCTAATTTACTTATGCATTTGGAAACAATTTTCCAATAGTTTCTACTATTTCTGTTCTTCAAATAAACTTATAAAAATCCCCAAACTGGCATATTAATATAAACAAAAAAACTAAAATAAATAACTATTAATTTTTATTATCATTATTATTATTTAGAAAATATGGAAAAGTTGTATAAATACATTTTCTATAAGTGATACCTTCAATCTGGCTTCTTCACAGAAATCCGACTCTGGATCACCATCAGACAAATCTTCTTGGAGTGTCTATTATAAAATCATTAAAAATTGCATTTATAGAATATTTCAATGATTTCAGAGAATTCAAGTTAAAACTTACTAACTAAAACAACCAAAATATTCGTAAATAATAAAAAGCACATTAAAAAAAAAATTAGAATTTAAATGCATGCTTATGGCGAAGAAGAAAGATATTACAATACTTTTGGGTTTTTTTAAATTTATTACTATGTTATAAAGTAATAAATCATAGATTTATGCTTTACGCTTGTAAATTATAATAACAATAAAATTGTGCTTACACACATATAACGTAACAGTTTTACGTTATATGTGTGTTAGCACAACTTGTATTATTACTATGTTATAAATAAACTTGAAACAAAATTTACAATAAAATTCATATATTAAAATTATTAATTTTTAGCAAAAAACATTTTATATTAATCTCAAGCATAGTAACAATTAAATTTATTTTAATGTTGTACTTTTGCAATACTTCTAAGATTAAGAATTATGAACCAAAATATAAATTTTTAAATGCATAATCAATGAGTAAATAATGAGTGAAGATTAGACTAAAAGACATGAAGACTGCAATTATTAGTTAGCAAAAGGTTAACATTTATATGCATAAAAACGAAATTGTTGGTAACTTCAATTTAAATTAGTTAACCAAAATCTTTAATTTTAAAAAAATGTTATATTACCAAATTTAAAAACTATTATGATTACAAATTAATCTAACGTAAGTAGTTTTAAGTTTTCAGCTCATAATGTGCTGATATTAGATACATAGACTAAATTAACTTTGACCATATGTAAAAATATTACATGTATTTTATAGAATGTCTGTGCATATATAATTTAGGTAAATTAAAGAGCATTTATTTTGTTTATACATTCGGATTATTTTCACTCCTAAATATTCTCTGTAATTACTCTAGAAAATCAAGAGAGAATTCTACAATAGGAAATTTAAATTATACATTTGTATGTAAATCAGGACATTTGCATAAATTGTAAAAAAATGTAGGAAGATAACTCCTATGCAGTAATAAGAGTGAGAACATTTGAGTAGTCATAAATGTTAATATAAAAGAAGCACTCATAGTCAGATAAAAGGTTTTCTGAAGAAAGTATAAATAAATAAAAATTTACCCAACCGCATATGAAATATTAATAGGGGTTATTATGGTGAAGTTAAAGAATGAACTGTAAAAGCTTATTTTAATATGGAAATAGTTTTTGTCCATTAAGGATTATAAATACTTTTCCTAATATTAATACAAATGGTAAAGATTATAAAATACAAAACCACATATACACAATGGACTTACTCCTGGAAATAAGATATTTCTACTTGAAAATAAATGTAGTTATATAATCTGAATGTTTATTCATATAGTCTTATATCATTGTTATTCTTGTTAATAAATATTATCTTATAGAATAAATGTCCAATTATATTGGGGTTTTTTATCACTATTTCTGACTAGACTTTGGGACCCTCTGAAAGTTGCTGGTAACTTCAGTTTGAATTAGTTGTGCTAAATCTTTGATTTAGATTTAGTTTTAAAAAACTGTTACATGACCAAACTTAAAACTTATTTTTTATGATTACAATTAATCTACTTAAGTAGTATTAAGTTTTCAGCTCTTAATGCACTGACATTAGATACATGAGAAAAGTTATTTTTAAGCATATATTAAAAATATTAAACATATTTTATGAAATGACTGTGCATATATAATTTAGGTATAATTAAAGAGAATTTATTTTGTTTATAAATAGGTATTATTTTCACTCCTAAATATTCTCTGTAATTACTCTAGAAAATCAAGAGAGAATGCTACAATAGGAAATTTAAATTAAATGACATTTGTATGTAAATCAGGTCATTAGCATAAATTGTAAAAAGATGATAACTCCTATACAGTAATAAGATTGAGAGCGCTTGAGGTTGTCTGAAGAAAGTGTAAATAAATAGAAATTTACCAAACCGCACAAGATATTAATAGCAGTTATAATGATGAAGTTAAAGTATGAATTGTTTGCACTAAGAAAGTGTGTAAATGAGGAACAGTAAAAAGTTATTTTAGTATGGAAATAGTTATTGTCCATTAAAGACTTTTAATAAATATTGTTATATATAATATATGTCTAATTATACTGGTTTTTTTATTGTTACCTGATTAGTCTTTGGAATCCCAGGAAGTCCGGTAACTTCAATTTAAATTACTTGCTCTAAATCTTTGATTTAAATTTAATTTTAAAAAATATTATATCACCAAACTTAAAAAACTATTTTTATGATTATAAAAGGTTCAATTCTTAATGCACTGATATTAGATATATGGGAAAAATTATCTTTAAGCATATGGTAATAATGTTAGACATATTTTAAAATGTAGCATGTGCATGCTGTAACATAAATCTATTAGCTATTCATATTAGAAACTTATTTAAGGAGCATTAGATATCAACAATTAAAATATATGCTCATATCATAGTTATTTTATTAATACAGGATCAGTTATCAAACATTATGAGTTTTATAAAAATATCAATATAAAAAAATGTTAATCATTTACACAAAAGAGAAATTTTATGACCATTTTGAAATCAAAAGAATTTTATATCAGTTATAAAATTTATTTCATTAGTTGAATAAGAGTGAAATTTGTTTAAAAATAAAGTTTCAGAACATTCATATGTAGAATCTATGTAAAATTATTTCTTAAATATTAGTAAAAGTATCTGCATTATTTTTCAACATTATTAAAAATATTTTTAGATATAATTAATATATTTTAAAAATATTTTATTGCAAAAATTCAATTAAGTAAACCAATGTGACTTAGATATCAAACACGTTATCTAATAAGTTCTTTTTATTATGAAATTCTATTTTTATCTAAAAAATACAAATCAAAAAACAGAAAACTCAATGTCTTCCTTTATTAATTTACAATCAAATCTTTATACAATAATAATAAAAAAATTTAAAGACCTAATTCAGAGAGATGGCCCATTGTGAATACAAGAAGTTAAACAAGTAGCACAGTTTAAAAATTACATGTGTTAAATATTTTATCTGCTATTCGTAGCACATTGATACAGAACCAGATAAGCTAATGATTTTACTAATTTGTTAAAGGAATCTAATTTTTTTGTTTGATAAATGCAGCAAGGAAAGCTTCACAAATTTCAAGTTAAAAAAGTCAAATATTGATTAGAACAACTAAATTGCATAATATTAAATTGTTCACAATATACAATATTAAATCAATAATATTAAATACAATTATACTTTATGTAAATGGAGTTTAGATGTAATTACAATGGATTTAAATACAGACTTTTAAGCTTTCTTCAGTTATCCATTCTATCTCATACAATCAATACACATAACCACATACATAAGAAAAATATAAATGATCTCCAATATATGTATTTTATGTTGAACCAGCACTCATCAATCAGTCCAAATCATCATCTACCACACATACATATAATCAGTGCTTGGTTTATATTAAGATGTAAAATCTTCAAACTTTAATAGACAAGCTTCAATCTACTCCACCCTCCTATTCTTCAGCCATCCATATTATTAAAAATCTGATGAAATGCCCAAATAATACCATATTATTGTCATGCCCATGTTGACTTCAAGTCACTCTGATCCCTCACGTATAGGACATTAACCACTTAAATATACAGAAGAAGATATAGTCAGGATGCAGGCTGAATCTAATATTTGAAAACAAATATACTTTATATACTTGGAGTAATTATAGAAGGTTTGAACCCAGCCTTTCAGCTCTCTTCAGCTATCCATTCTATCTCATGTAAACAGAGTACTGAATATATATATATATATGTGTGTGTGTGGGGGGGAGATAATGATCTGGACTAACTGATGAGAGCTAGTTCAGCAGAAATATATGTATGGGAGATCATTTATCTTTTTCACGTGTATGGTCATGTGCATCGATTGTATGAGATAGAATAGATAGCTGAAGAGAGCTTGAAAGTCTGTGTTCACATCCCCTATAATTACATCTAAACTCCCAAGTATATAAATTATACCACTACTCAAATATTACAGATTCAGCCTGTATCCAGCGCATCCCTCTTCTATGTATTTAAATGAACAAAGTCCTATACATGAGGGGTCATAGTGACTTAAAAGTCAACAAGGGCATGACATTAATATTGGCATCAACAAGGGATATGGATGTTCTATCATCAGATTTTCAATGGCATGGATGGCTGAAGAGTAGGATGGTGGGCTATATTGAAGCCTGGCCATTAATTAAAGTTTGAAGATTTGCTACCTTAATATATATGTGTGGGAGATGATCTAGACCAATTGATGAGTGCTGGTTCAGCACGAAATATGTATATTGAAGATCATTTATCTTTTTTACCTGTGTGGTCATGTATATCGGTTGTATAAGATAGAGTGGATAGCCGTGCAGAGCATGAAAGTCTATGTTTAAATCTTTTATAATTACATCTAAACTCCAAGTATATATAACCTTGTATTCAAATATTATACATTCAACCTATATCCTGCACATCCCTCTTCTGTGTATTTAAATACATACGGTCCTATACATGAGGGATCAGAGTGACTTGAGGATCAACATGAGCATGGGCATGACAATTATATTGGCATAAAAAAGGAATATGGGTATTCTATCATCAGATTTTCAATGGGATGGATGGAGGAAAGAGTAGGAGGGTGAAGTAGACTGAAGTCTGTTCATTAAACTTTGAAGATTTGCTATCTTAATATATACCACACTGATTATATACATGTGTGGGGAGATGATGCTCTGGATCAACTAATGAGTGCTAGTTTAGCATGAAATACGTATACTGGAGATCATTTATCTTTTTCACATATGTGCGGTCATGTATATCAATTGTATGAGATAGAGTGAATAGCTGAAGACAGCTTGAAAGTATGTGTTCAAATCCCTAATAATTACATCTAAACTTCGAGTATATAAAGTATACTTGAATTCAAATATTACAGATTCAGCCTGTATCCTGCCCATCCCTCTTTTGTATATTTAAATGGATAAGGTCCTATACATGAGGGGTCAGAGTGACTTGAAGTCAACATGAGTATCACAACAATATTGGCATCAATAAGGGCTTTGAGCATTCCATCATCATATTATCAATGGTATGATTGGCTGAAGAGTAGGAAGGTAGAATAGATTGAAGCCTGTCTATTAAAGTTTGAAGATTTGCTATCTTGATATAACCTGAGCACTGATTATATTTATACGAGGAAGATGATGATCTGGACCAACTGATGAGTGCTGGTTCAGCACAAAATATGTATATTGGAGATCATTTATTTTTTTCACATGTGTGTGGTCATGTGTATTGGTTGTTTGAGATAGAATGGATAGTAGAAGAAAGCTTGAAAGTCTGTGTTCAAATCCCCTATAATATTAAATCAAGTAAAACCAAATCCATATGTGAGTGAAAATATTAAAGAAATTTATAATGCAAAAATTTAAATCTATACCTATAATATAAATTTTTTTTAAAAAAAAAATATAAAAAAAAAGCCTATAAATTAGATGTTGAAAAAATAATATACATACAATAAATGTAATGAGTGCATTTATACACAACTATAGAGACGACTTAGCACTATTGAGAATTTATGGCCCTAAGTTCTCAAAAGCGCTAGTTGTATTTAATTTATAGAAATAACAAGCCTCTTTATAGTTGATAAACAGAGCAAAACTCTCCATACAGTATTGCCACCTGTGCTAAACAGAGTAATCAATGGATGCCAGAAGGCTTGTGCATAAAATCCCTATCTAATGCCTACTCATCCAATATCCCCAGACTAGTTTCTGGCTTGTGGCCTTCGTCAGTGAGGAGCTTTGGATCTGAGAGCACTGCATCTATAGATGCAGTGCTCTCAGATCCAAAGCTAGATGCAGTGCTCTCAGATCCAAAGCTCCTCACTGACGAAGGCCACAAGCCAGAAACTAGTCTGGGGATATTGGATGAGTAGGCATTAGATAGGGATTTTATGCACAAGCCTTCTGGCATCCATTGATTACTCTGTTTAGCACAGAGATCTAGATGCAGTGCTCTCAGATCCAAAGCTCCTCACTGACGAAGGCCACAAGCCAGAAACTAGTCTGGGGATATTGGATGAGTAGGCATTAGATAGGGATTTTATGCACAAGCCTTCTGGCATCCATTGATTACTCTGTTTAGCACAGGTGGCAATACTGTATGGAAGTTTTGCTCTGTTTATCAACAATTAATGTGCTAGTATAGGAAATGTGATCATGTGATGCCTCTTTATAGTTGCGTATAAGCACTCTTATTACATTTATTACATTCTGTATAAAAGAAGTATAAACAGCTAAGTTAACATGAATACATATATAAGTGTATTATAATTAATTTTTATAATAAATATTTAATATTGTTTTATAGTAAAAGAGTAAATAAATATGTAAATTTTGAAGCTATAATTAAAAACAAATCTGTGAATTTGCATAAATATTTACCATAAAAATAATTCATAATCACTATGAAGTTACAAAACATGTTTTCTCTTAGCTCATTTGGAATTTGTCAATATTGACACAAATGATATTTATATTTGGCCAATGATATTAATGACATCTACATTTCTCTATATTGAAATGATAATGAAGTCAACTTAACATTAAATAAAATTTGTTAAATTAGTTTATTAAAATAAAATGAGTAAAAAAGTTTAAAGCTGCAAGTTAATGAATAAAAATTTTGCTAATCATATTATTAATTAAAAAAATATTTACCTGTCTGAGCATAAGTTTATTAATAGTCAGTACAGTTATACATCTTTAAAAATTGAGTAATCAAATTTGGCAACCATATTAAAAGATTCTGAGATTAACATTATTTAAAGGACTTGCATGCCACAATAGACCTAATATATATATATATATATATGTGTATGTGTGTGTGTGTGTATTCATAAATATACTATTATTAAGTGTTGAAAACCTGTAATTGTGCAGAGAAATTAATCTCTGATCATGCGCTGTTTTGTAACTATTATAAATTTCTGTGCAGTGGGTGAATGTGAGATTTATAATAGTTACAAAACAGCATTTCCTTCTGCACAATATTTATGTATACATACAAAAATAATGGGATAAAAATCATTCACCTATAATTTTAGATCATTATGAATTAAAGTGCAACGAGTAATTGGGTTTGCCAGCTTTATTAAGAATAAAAATTCCTAGTTTAATTCAAAAGTGAGAAATATAGATATATTCAGGACAGAATGCCTGTTGTGCTTTGTTCTGATAGCATAATGCATAAAGCATTATATATTTTATGGAAATAAAAAAAATCAAATCATACATCTCATGACTTAACTTAATAAGCTTGTATTAAAATATAATATAATGAGTGTGCTAATATCTCTAAACAAGCTTTTCCAATAAATATCGCAAGGGAAAGCATTTAAAAATCTCTATCTAGAATTATCCCTATTCCCAAACTTGTTTGAAGTTACTGGCTATCCTCAGTGAAGATATTCAGACAATAGATTCAATATACCAGTTCAAGCTCAGCATTTATCTAATACTTAATTATTAAGTAGAAAATATGAAATTTTCAGACACCTATATGTATTCAAATCCAGCTATCTAACTTAATTAAAAAGCTATATGGCCCTGAACAAACTTCAGCTACATCATATATTTATAGTCTTAGTAATATAACATTGCCAAAGCCTTGAAAGCCAAACTATAATAAAAAAAAATCTTATACATTATGTGAATTAACTTAATAAGCTTGTATTACAAATGTAATATAATGAGCGTGTTAATAGCTTTAAACAAGCTTTTCCAATAAATGCTGCAAGAAAAAGCATTTAAAAATCTTTATCTAGAATTATCCCTATCCCCAAACCAATTTCAAGTGATTGTCTATCCTTAGTGAGGCGCTAAGATATTCAGACACTAAATCCAAAATACCAATTCAAGCTCAGCATTTATCTAATACTCAACTATTAAGTAGAAAATCTGAAAATTTATGTTATACTGCTAAGTCTATAAATATATGGTGTAACTGAAGCTTGTTTAAGGCCATATACTTATTTAAGTTACATAGCTGGATTTGAAGATATATAGATGACTGAAAATTTCACATTTTCTACCTAATAGTTAAGTATTAGATAAATGCTGATCTTGAGCTGGTATTTTGGATCGAGTGTCTAAATATCCTAGCACATCACTGAGGATTGCCAGTAGCTTGAACCAAGTTTGAGGATAGGGATAATTCTAGATAGAGATTTTTAAATGCTTTCTCTTGGGCCATTTATCGGAAAAGCTTGCTTAGAGTTATTAGCATGCTCATTATATTACGTTTGTAATACAAGCTTATTAAGTTAAATCACATGATGTATGACTTGATTTTTTTCCATTATAGTTTGGCTTTCGAGGCTTTGGCGATGTTATATTGCTAAGGCTATAAATATATGGTGTAGCTGAAATTTGTTCAGAGTCATATAGCTATTTAAGTTAGTGGATTTGAAGACATATAGATGTGTGAAAATTTCCAGATTTTCTACTTAATAGCTATGTATTAGATAAATGCTGAGCTTGAGCTAGTATTTTAAATCTAGTGTCTGAATATCCTAGCACCTCACTGAGGATAGCCAGTAGCTTGAAACCGGTTTGGGGATAGTGATAATTCTAAATAGAGATTTTAAAATGCTTTCTCTTGCAGAATTTATCAGAAAAGCTTGTTTAGAGCTATTAGAATGCTCATTATATTACATTTTGAAAAAAATGTTTTTTGAAACTTCAGGGCTCAAATCACTCCTGTAGAACTCAGCAAACAAAAAACTATACATACAAGTAAAAATGTATGTGTGTCTATATACTCAGACACCCACACATTTATGTGCCAATTATAATGGAAAATTTATAATACAATATTGCTTAAAACTCAATATATAATACTAAGACTTATATTTGACTGCTTTTAAAATCAAATAGTTTGTATTTCCACTAATTAGACCAGGGAGCCTATATTTAACCATTAAATTGTAACATAGATTAACTATTCACCTTGCTATATAAACGTATTGCTTCTGAGTAATCTCTTCTTACTTCAGCTTCCAAAGCTTTGCGTGTGTAATCTTTAGTTCCAATCTTACTTTCAAATATACCTCTTAATACATCATATTCACCAAGAGATTTATAAAGCCTAAAAATAATCAGAAGTAAAATATTAATTACAAATTTTAAAAATATATATAAATGATATATTTTCACACAAGGTAAACTTACATGAAAATTGATAATGTAAAAAAAAAAACTAGAAAATAGTTCATAAGCCTTTTTCTTCTAGTAAAATAATACAAATTTTAGTAAAATAAATACTATCATACTTTACATTATAAGAATTTGTTGTGTATTCAGCTATGAAGCTGACTACCAACAATTACCTCAAAATTATAAATTGCCCAAACATTATTAATAATGATAAAATATATTTATTTACATATTATACATACACATAAGTTAAAGTTTAGATGAGTAGCAATCATATTTACTTTATTTTCACATATAACAAAATAGTCCTTGATTTAAAGTTCTACCTTCACTGCCAATATCACCAGAGTAACTAATCCTGCCATTATACAAGTGGTAAACTTAAGTGAATACTAAATTTTATACTCATGATTATTTTAACACAACACACTCCTATTTGGGCCTTCTCAGGCATATGTAAATAATAAAAGACCAGTGCGATCTATTAAC
Source organism: Epiperipatus broadwayi (assembly GCA_028023455.1). Classification (NCBI taxonomy): domain Eukaryota; kingdom Metazoa; phylum Onychophora; class Udeonychophora; order Euonychophora; family Peripatidae; genus Epiperipatus; species Epiperipatus broadwayi. Next base: position 36,928 of record JAQFVV010013427.1, on the reverse strand, counting down.
ATTTTCCCTAGCCGGCTATCTTTAACCTTCAGAGAGACGGGATCTAAAACCCATCCATCATTGCAGAAAAGTCCGGGCAATTTTCCCTCAGCTTTTCACAAGGTCCTAATATTCATGACACAGCAACAACAACAGCTTACGATGAGTGCAGAAATTTCTGACAAACTTTCTCTTTTTAGAGCGCACTATTTGTACTCTTTTTTTCCTTGCTTGATATCATTAATAAATTATAAAATTCCAATGTAACTGTACTTCCATTTGGCTAATACATCTTTACAACGATTATTAGGATCCAGCTTTTAATTATGTAGCTTCAAATATTTTATTCATTTGTTTGTTTCTAAAATTACTTTAATGTTTGATTGTCCTTAGAATCATTAGTTATATCCGGGCTTGTAATTAACAATTTGGTTTATCTTTCTGCAATCTTTTGTAAAATGTTTTTAACCTACAATCTTTGTTTCTTTAAGTTTAATTTAACTGCCAACCATCTTTCTTTGTTACTATTAAACTTAAACCAAATTTATTTTTTACCGAATCTATTTTCGATTTCCTCTTAAATTTATTAGCAATCTTTATTATTGCTTTTAAAACTTTAGATATATATTTACCTTTCATTATTATTTTTCTCTGGAATAAACTTACCTTTATAACTTATAACTATCGAGTTACTAAAGCCTATATATATTTACTGCAAAATATAGCAGAATTGAAGATACTACATATTTAAATCCATAACTAACTGTAAAATGGTAGTAATCATGTGGTAGTAGATGGGTGGTGAGAGTATTATAGGAGAGTAAAGACAAAAGTTTTCATTTAAATAGATTAATATATTACATATATAAAAACTAAAAAAAAATATTTCTATTACGAATATGCTTTCATAACAAACAATAATAAAACTGTATTTTTCTGCTAAAAAGTGCTTATAATTACTAGTAAAATATGTAAATACAATTTGTGCGTATAAAAAATTAATAACATTAAAAATTAGTCTTATTTTTAAAACCAAAGCACTATCAAACCAATAATCTACAGATAATAAATTTCAGTAGCTTTTGCAGTTTTCTGTAGCATATGACTACTAATAAACTCTGATAGTTAAGTAACTTTCTGCATGCATGTACTCTTTATAATGCCTATTTTTGGAAAATAGAAACGTAAAAAAAACTCCAAACTTTTTGTTTCACAATACAAATATTATAATGGTATAGAAAATAAAAGGTAGTCAAAAAAAGGAATGAAGTAGTTTGTTTATATATGTATACAGTTTAAAACTGGATTACCAAAAATGGAATTTTAAAAATGCTGTTGATAATGATCGAGCTGATGTATTGACCAATCAATTAAGTAAATCAACTATGTCAAAATAAAATCAAAATGGCATTAGATATGTGTGCATGTGTGTTTAATAAAAATATATTTATATCTTAAGAAAAAAGAGCATCAGCTATCTTAAAGACATGGTAACTAACATAAATAGGTACATATTTTTAAATTCATTAGAAATGGGCTACAGATTTGTAGATGTAATTTAATAACTTCTTTCAGCTCATAAAAATACAAGGTAAATATATCAATCAATCATAGCACATATGTAGAAGCAATATTAAATTGAAAATAAAAAATTAAGATTGTTTTTTTTAAATCAAATTAGAAGATCAATCATAAATAATAATACATATTGGTTTACATATATATTTGATTGAATTAAACAATTATATGATTAAAAGAATTAATTAAGATACTTTTATGGATATATGCTGTTTTCTAAGTGCCGATTTAAAATAGATCTTTTTATTTGATTTACCATTCAGATTATTAACTGTAAATGAAATTTAAACAAATAATTTAAATTTAAAAAAATTTAAATCCTTGTGTTTTCAAAATTAATCATTTAGTCAATATTATACTTAGAAAAGTTTTCTTGGTCAGCAATTCTCTAAAGCAGAGGTCACTAAAGTGGTCTATATAGACCCCCAGAGGTCTATTTAACAAAAGTAGGGGTCGATCTGAGCCAGGGGGTCGAAGGAAAAACAATTCTTAATATGCAAATCACACATATTTTTCATAAAACTATTGTTACACAATGTAAAATTACATTAATAAATGTTTAAAATCATAAAATAAATGTACAAACGCAGTACCTAATAGATAGTTTTATTTTAATTAACTGAAAATTACTTTTTTGGGGGTCGATGAAGATTTCGAAAAATTATATAGGGGTCTATGATCAAAAAAGTTTGGCGACCCCTGCTCTCAAGACTTAACTATGATAAGACTTTGTATTTTGACTTGATAATTTCCTGTTGTCATCTTAGGTTAGTTACCAGGACAGGCAATAGATAATTCAATAAGGTTTCTAGCGGATCAATTTTTCTAAATTGTAGATAACAGATATAGTAAATCATGCTGCTCATCAGCCCTTATGGAAAGTGATCTATTGTCAACTACTGCAGAAAATTATAATAGCATATAACTACTAATAAACTCTGACAGTAATGTAACTTTCTGCATGCATGTACTCTTTATAATGCCTATTTTTGGAAAGCTAATTCTGACAAAAAAACCAGAGATGACTGGTTTGTTACAAAAATACATATTGATGAAAATCTTTAATTACATGTGCTCAGAAATGTTGATAAATACAATTAATTAATTTACTTTAGCAGAACATATTTCTTTAAAAAAAATTTCAGTTTACAAATGAATTTTAAATTGATATCAAAATTTTAAGAAATAAAAACAATTTCTTTTCTTTCCTTTTTATTAATCAAGAGAAATAAAAAATGAAATTATTAAAATTTTATTCAAACTAATAAAATTTTTTAAAAGTTTATAATCATTTAGTTTGTCTTTGTATTATCATATATATACATTACAAGCATAAAGCTAAACTAGTCAATAAATAATTAAAATTACCCCAAATCCAAAATTCAACCAGACTAGCCATGAAAAAATAATTAAAACACAATCAAAGGTTTCACTGTTACAAGCAGACTTCTCAAGTGTAAAGAACTACAAAAACTACACCATATATATTAGGGGTGTCCAACAAGTCGATCGCAAAGCCATTTTTGGTCGATCGTGAGGCCAATCTCACAAGAGCTGTTGGGTAATGAGTGAAGCAAATTAAGTCAAGATTTTCAAGTTTTTTTGTTATTTTTGTTTTTGTTCTAAATTTTTTTTCAATTCTAGATAGATGAAGTCCACTAAGTCGTATCATTATTGAAAGTAATATTTTTAATCTTGATTTAATGTAGCTAATTTGAATTAAGAAATACTGTTAATAATTACTCTTGTTGCTTTAATTCCCCCAGACATGAGTTTTTTGGCCCGTTAAATAATTGTTATTTTTTACTAGGTAGATATATAAAAATGGTATGCATTTTGCACCTCCCTCCACTTAGCCTACGCCTATGACAAGTCGATTGCCTATGATAACAAGTCGATCGCAAAACATTTTTAAAATAAAAAGTAGATCTTATAAACAGAAAAGTTGGCCACCCCTGATATATATAATATTAGACATTACCCACAAATCCATTTACTTCCCATCCACCCTTAATATTAAAAGAATCCTTAAATAAGTTAATTGCTTCAGAATAAATTTTCAGTACTAAAGATTCTTTAATTCTTCTTTTGATTTCATTTCTCTCAAAGAAGACATCCTTAGCTTCATCAAAATTAATAGTGTGGCCTGTATCTTTTTCATGGACATACAAAGCAGAACTAAGATATTTATTTATAACCCTACTTTTATGAATCTTTATTCTTTCATTTAAACTCAAACTACTCTGACCTATGTAAACCTTCTTACAAAAAAAAAAAAAGGGGGGGGGGGATAAAATGCTCTACACCAGGAATAGTCCTCCTATCAAAAATTTCCTTTATATTATTTAATAAATTATTCAAAGTAATACCCCTTTTCCAAGCAATTCTCTTATTTCCAAACAAATTGCTATTCTTATATACAATTTTATCATATATATCAACCTATTATTTTTACAAGATGAAGCATTTTAAATTAATTATCATTAAGTGAAGTCTAAAATATGGAATTAGAGTATTATAATATATAAGTTATTTGACATCAACAGATTACTTGCATTGAAAACATAATTTTAATTAGAAATGTCAACTGTTTGACATATGCAATCTTGTCATTCTCCTGAAAGCCTTTATGATGAATGGCATATTATTATTAATTCATATTGTCAATTCAAATTTTGAAAAAAAGAAAAAGGAGATATATATATAAGTGCTCATTATTCTAAATAAAACCATAGATTATTTTGATAAAAACTGCAAAAATAAGGTCATTGATCTCTTGCTATTATCTGAATGAGCATTAATTATGCAAAAACCATATTTTTCTAATAATGTTCATTCTGATACATTATAACATAAGAGTTTTTCTATTTAATAATAATGTAAGATATCAGATAAAGATTCCAATGGGTAAACAAACTATAAAGGTATGTATTCTTTTTTATGAAAGTGAGGAGAGAGGGATAATTAAGGTCTGTTCCCATCAAAAATTAGAAATAGTTAATAATGGTCAGACATTCACATTAATGAAAACTATTTTGGTATCAAGAATGCCAAAAGAATCTGATCAAAAACAAGATGGCTTTGATTTTTTATTTATTTTTAATAAAATAAGCTGAAAGAATATCAGTAAATATATAATTATGATGTTTAAATACATTCTTATATATATATAAAATATGATTGAATTTTTTATATAGCAATCTTTCCACTTTATGTGTTTTATGTGAAGAATAATTAAATGTTAAATTTAAAGAAGTTATGCTTGAATTGTTTATTCTTCAGTCAAACTTGTTTCTAATCACAATTACATTTACATAACTTGATCAATTGTTGAACTACTCTTCGCAATTTCGAAATATTTTAGTGAGGGCATATATTCAATAATCTCACTTTTCATTTAAGAAACAATTAATAAGAAGTGACTTACTTGAAGGTATCATGCAGAAATTCACAAGTTTTAGTATAATAAAGCATAAGGAATAGCTGTGTTAAATAGAACTTATATCATTTTTCCTAAAATAAATGTTTCTTAAAATTGTAGTATAAGTAAAAACAATTAAAATCTTATAAATATTTCATACATATTTTATTTATGCAAAACAGCTACATTTATAATGGAAAAAGACTAATAAAAAAAACTTTTTTTTCCAATAATTCAAAAACTTCATTTTTTGATATAAGATAAAATTTTACAAATTATTCTTTCCATAGTTCTATTATTAACAGACTTGTTAAATGTAGTGAGAAATATAAAAACTAATACCATCACAAAGTTAATATATAGACCAGTGTAAATGAATGGGATTTTTTTTTCTATTGAATGTTTTCTAGCTACTTTATCTCTCTACAAAAATTTTAATGTCATCAAATGTAATAACAAATTATTTTTACATATTTAATGGATGTATGCATTAGGCATATTAGTTATCTCTTCAAAGAAATCCCATATAAAATATGAAAATGACTTTGAAAAGAAAGTTCTTTAATATATATTGTTGTATTAACACACCAAATATTTATAAAATATTTTTATATTTTATATATAATTTAAAATTTTTGTGCTATCCAGTCAACTCTTTATCAAATATTATCTCCTACATTATTTAAATCATAGATTTACCTTGACAATTCTATCCAGTCTGATATCTCTGGAAGGATTTCTATGTTTTCACGTTTTGCTTTTTTAGGTTTAGGTTCTTCTTTTGTAATATTTTTCAAAAAATACTGCTCTAATAAAGCAATACCTAAATGAGACAGAAAATGTGTTTATTTAATAATTCATAATATAAAAACACTACAAAAACATTAAATTTAATATTTTTACAATACAAAATTTCTAGATTTATTTTTTATTCGATCAACTGCAGATGGCAATCATAATTTATTTTCTATTCACCATTTATTTATTCCACAAGTGTAGTTTTGATTTGGAGGCATATACTACAAAATTTTAATCAGTTAAATTCCAATCCGTTGAAGATTTACTTAAGATTCTATAAATAATTAATTCTTATCTATGAAATGAATGATAACTTTTAAATAAATAAATATTTGTATTATACGAAGTAGATAATATTATTTTGTTAAAATTAAAATGATTTCTTATAAAATAGTCAAACTATTTGTTAATAATGTTTTTAAAACTATCCAAATAAAAATTTAAAAAATCTCAGATTATTGCAATCTACAATTATATTGATATTAAACCTTTTTGAAATTTCCTGAAATCAAGAAATAAAATGCAAACCTAAATATTTGCTGAAAAAAATACTATGAAATAAGCAAATGTGATCTTCATTACAATATCAGATTATTTTAAAGAGTGGTCCAAATATCTTAATGAACATTTCCCAAATTTAAAATTATTTGATTAATAACAATATTAAAACAATTGAAAAAACTTAAAAAAGGATTTAAAAACAATTATTGGGATAATTATATTCCTATTCAACTAGAATGATTTTTTTATCATTAGTGGGATGGGGAAGAAGGTGGTGATAATAGTAAAATAGGCTTTGATATTTTTTGTGTAGTCGGATATAATATGTACATTTATGTAAGGTATCAATGTAATTCAATACAAAAATTGAAATCAAATACTAAAATGAATAATGATATAAATACCTTCAAGAAAAGATATCATCACAGTTTAAAAACATTTTAATAAAGATTTCTGTTGTTATTAAAAGTAAGATACTATTTCTGCTGATCTTTTTTTGAAGAATATTTTATAAAAACCTTATTAAATCACACAAACAAATTCAATTTATTTTTTTATTTTTTTTAAAAAAAAAATTCATTGAATGTTAAGTAAGCTTTTTAAAATATATCTATATATATATTGAAATGATATATCTAAGTCACAATGGGGGGGGAGGGGTAAAAAAAGAGTACAAAATAATAATAGTAACATGATTGTTATTTTTTAAAGAAATAAATATGTAATGAAGTTAACAAAATCAAAATAATGATTTATTGTTATTAGAAAAAAATAAACAAAAAAATAAGAAAACAATGACTATTCTTATTCAACACAGAGGCGAAACTCTCCATACAGTAACGCCACTCAATGCAAGCCAGAGTAACCAATAGATGGATAGTTTTGCCTCTGTGTTAACAGTTTGTGTAAGCATAAAAAATGGTGGTTATATGATGTTTAGTGATTAAAACTATTATTGTTATACATTTTTAAGATTATATTCTTTTCAAAGAGAGATAAACAAAATAAATAAATAATAATTACAAGACTGTTATGCTAAATAATTTATGATTAGTTAATCTAATATATAAAAATATTCTGATTTTTTTTTTTTTTAAAAAAAAAAAAAACAATAATGAAGAAATGATTAAGTTTATTTTAAAGTCAGACATATTTATTTTCTGATTGCCATAATTAATAAGTAAAAAGAATTTAAAGCAATCTATTAAAAAATAAAGCAGAATTCCTTTCAACTTTCTTTAACTTGAAAAATTTAATTAAACTTATTTATTATTATGATTGCTTAATCAATATTTTCATGCTATTTGATATAATTCCTTAAAAAATATTGTCTTTTGTACTTGTTATGATAACAGGTATCTTTCTTATAAGTTTATAATTCTTGGATCTATTCCTAATTGAAAGAAATAAAACAAATCTTACTTAGTAAATTGAAGTTCTCATGACTTAACTGTTGGAGCATTTCCAACGGGTGTCAAATCAATTATTGCCTGTCTTTATTCAGCCATTTATTATAAAATGTTATGAATTATTATCTTGGGATTAAACATGGCTTAGTTTAATAAGAACTAATTGGTCAAATATCACAGTAAATAAGTAAGCATTTGTAATTTACAATTAAATAATTATTTATAAAAATAAATTTTTTTAATAGAAAATTCAGGTACAATATTTAAATAAAAATTATTTGGTAAATTAATAAAATATTGAAATAGTGATAAGTTTTATTATTCCTATTCACTCTCAAGTATTTTTTGCATAATCATCAAATCAGATTTTTAATAAAAACTTATATATCCAAAAGTATATTTTAATTAACATACCAATATTTTCCTGTTTACTTTTTTGACTAGCAGAGGTCACTAAAGTTGAGTCCAAACACAATTTCTCACAACATTCATAGGCAATTGACTTTAAAAAAAAAAAAACTTTATTAATATCTCTGGTTTTAAATCATATTATTTTTTAAATATATAAAATCAGTATGTGTTTATATTTTAAAATGAGTTTATTTACAGAATAAAACATTTATAAAAATTTTGTGAAAAATTACAAGATACAAATAACCAAATTAAAGTAGAAAAGCATCCTAACTCAATATACAGAAAAAATACATTGTTTCCTAAAGCTTTAAAATTATCTGTTTTATGGCTTAATTAATACTTTTAATTTTTATCTTAATGACATTTCATGGCAAATTTGGCAAAAGAATTCATTAATTTAAAGCTCTATCTTCAATACTGCCATATCATCAATAAATCAAAAATGTCAAACCTTCTTTCATTTAAAAACAAAAAAAAAAAATCCAATAATATCATTGTTTAAACTTGAGCCTATATTTCTCACTTTGGTAAGTAGATCAGTTAATCAAATTTCTTATGTAGATTCTATCAGCTTTTTTTTTTTTTTTTTCAAATCTATACTTTTCTTTTTTAAACTATTAAAAAAAAAAAAGATCACCCATTCTATTACTTTTTTGAAATTACTAAAAGAAATAAAAGGCATTCTTTGTGTTCCTACATATCTTTCAACAATAGTGCTTACAACTTCTACTGCTTGTATCTCCTATCTTACAAAACTTAAATTGTCATTCACTTTTCTAATTTGTTAATATCTTGAAAAATTAACAAAAATCTTCACATTTTATTCACTAAAGCTTTACTGCAATGTTAGTTATTTTAAAAAAAATTGCTGGTCACTCATTTAATTCTTTCAAGCCTTTACTTCTCAAAACAAGATTTACTAAAGTATTTTAGCATTTTATTTTAAGTATAGTTCTTTCCAATATTTTTCTTCTCTAGAATTCAGTTTTTTTAATCTTAATTTTTTTTAAAATCCCAATTAAAATTGATACTGGTTTTTAAATTTTTATCATCTTTACTTTTAATTTCAATAAATACTAAATCAAATCCATTCTTTCTTCGTAATTCCTGCCTCTACATTGTCCTAACATTATCCATTTCTCTATTCAATTTGTTATCAAATTGTTTATACGTATCTTCTTAGCCTACATATTTTTCATTTATATCTACCAGTATATTACTACACATCTAACAAGAAATCTTTTTAGTCTTTCATTTTTCTTCTAAGTAATTACTTTTAGGATCCTTTTAAAGTTTCTTTAAATAATTCTCAATAATTTTTTTATTATTATTGAAAAAGATTACAGTTTAATTGTCGAGTATTTATTTTTTGATAAATAATAATTGAAAATTCTTTCCCAATTTCCTTTTTCAATATTATTTTTGTTTTTCTTTAAACTAATTGTGTTCTACATTGATATCAATAATTTATTATAAAATGTCTTTTATAAGTAGTAAATAAATAAAAATTTAAATACAATTTCTTATTAAAATATTCATTCTAAGGCATTAATTAATATAAAAAGAGACCGAAATAATGATCAGCTTGATATAATTATGATCTGAATTTGATTAACCTAAAGAAAATTTCAGATAACAAGTAATATTTAAGTTTTTTTTTTTTTTTCAGGCAAACAGCCAGCTCTATTAGCCATCCAATATTGTCAATATGTGGCTATCTACTTATTAGTAGCTGAAGGATAAAGATCCCAGATTAATTTGGGTTGATCACATGAATGTTAACATTGACTATAAAAAAACAAAACAAAAAAATAATTGTACTAAAATGCAGCCTTTAAGAGAAGTTGTTATACTTTTATGGGTACTAAGTTCATGATTTACTTTTAGTTTTCTACTAATATAAAATATTAAGTATTAATCTACATTAACTTTTGAATAGTACACTAATAGACACATATTAAAAAAAGAGCAGAAAATTTGGCAACAGCCACATATAACTAAAATACATAACCTAAAACTACTTTTAAAGTCTAAAATAAAAATTATAATCAAATAAATATTTGAAGAGAAAAGACTTATAAAATAAAAATAATATATACTTCTTACTTCAATACAAGCCACTACTGAAGGATTATAATCAGTTGACTGACTAAGAATAGCATTAAGTGAATCTTGAAATTCCATCAACATAGGAGATGCTTCCTCTTCAGACTTCTCATTACACACTTCCTTTAATATTGCACTTGCAAGAGAAGACATCACTAATACAGACAAGAGATCATCTCTCTGCAATATAAAAATATACTTGTACTTTGATATATACATTAATTTGAATGTTAAAACCCAATGACACATAAATACAAGCAATCAAATTGTCATTTTAGTAAAAAATGAAAATGTCAGTAAATATATATATTATAAACCTTGTTAAAATTTTAAAAAATAATAAATTTGTTAATTTTTATTAAAATAATATTTTTATTTCCAAAAAAATAGTCCTCAAAACAAAGTTTTTATTAAAATAAGATGACGAAATGAAGTAAAATGGTACACATAAAATTTAAGTTCTTTTTAATACCAACAATTAAGCTATATCAGTAAAATATTTCTTTTCTTTATATTTCTCTTTTTTCTTGCAATTTCTCACCAAGTTTTCATCTCCTTATATATAATAAAATAAAATCACATTTTTATATTTTTTTAAATTTATTTTCCTACTACTTTACATTACTGACATTCAACACTTAAAGTTGATAACATTTTTTTTTCTTTATATTTTGGCAAATCATTTAACAAAGTTTAACTGAAATAATGTATGTTCTGTATATATGGGTCAAGATTTTCTTTCCAAAGTTTTTTGAAGATATATCCTTTTCCTCACCTCAACTACAGCTTGCAGTGGTGCTATAATTGAAGCATAGCTTATCTCAATATCAGGCAATTCTCCAGTGCGATATTTTCTATATAATGTAACCTGAGCTTCTCTTTTTTCTAATTGTTCTTTTAATCGTTCTTCTCTCATTTTTCTTCTACGTAATTCTTGTTTGATAAAAAATATTGGTTGGGAATCTTTGACAAATCGGGATTTAAGGTGATATGGTTTAACATCCAGAGAGCCATCTGAAATATAACATAAAAAGTTAAAGTCATAAAAAGATAAAACATGAGTTGATAATAAAAATTTTAAATAGTCCAATGTGAAAAATATCTTTACATATGGAAAATGCACAAATATGTGTAAATGTAAGTTAAGTTCTTTGTCTCAAATTAGATTAAAATAGTTAGATAATAAATTACTCGAAGCAAATGATAATGCTAAATCATCAGTGAGTTTACTAGTACTTGTCATTTCCTTAACACAATTTGTTCTAGTAATATATATCATAAACTCTAAAGAACCTTATATTGATAATGGATGTATAATTTAATTTTGGCTAATATTTTAGTTGTGAATTAGTGTACTTAATTTATTATATTGACTAGTTTAGTTTTAAAAAGTGATAGTGATAAAGTAAAGTTTTTGTTACAAGCTTATGTTTGATTAATTATTAGATAAATGTTGTTTCAGATATTAATCATTTTCATTAATTACTATTGGGACTTTTACTTATTTCAATTAATATATATAAAAAAAAAGAGAATTTTTTTTTTTTTGCATGAGATGTTTTTGTAAAAAAATATAAAAAAAAAATTGTATGTACATGTACTCGATGGTTGGTTGAAGTTTTTTGTTGTTGTTGTTAATATATGATAAAGTCTATATTGTACCGTTTATTTATATATGGTACAAATATATTGGCATTTGATAAAAGCTAAAAGAAAAAGTAAATTTAGTGATCTTAGTAAAAGATGTAATTAAAATTTTTTTTTTAGTTCATATAATTTTTTTTTTTTAAACGTACAATGATAAGTTAAATTTTTCGTTCATATTTTTTATCTAATTAAAAATAAAAGTAAAAATTGGAAAGAACAAAAGACACACAAATTACTAATCCAGATAAACTAAAAGAAAAATATTTTTAACTAATTAAAGATGGCAGAAAGACTTTATGAAAAGGAGAACTTTGTAACTAAAAAATACAAAAGAATGCACAAGATTATTAACATGTATTTTTAACAAAAGCAAAAAGTATGCGCAGAAGTCTGAAAACTGGACCTCGAGTATAAAAAGGAAGAGACCAGTTTGATCAGCGTCTTCTCTGTTTTTTCTTTTGGCTGGTCCTGGGTCATTAAAGAGGATCCAGGACCACTCTATGCAGAAATAATTCATCACGCAGGAATAAATCGAGGCTTTTGCTGACATCGTTCATGAAGATGTCCACCAGAAAAGCTTTCGTGACTAGCCTTTAGAACCAGGATCAAGACCACGTTAAAACTAATGGCCACGAGCTCATTCTACCCCAGAAAAAAATATGCATAGTATTCAACAATCTTCGTAAGCTTGCTAAACTTACAGGTAAGCTATGATTAATTATTCCCAATTGTGACTACATTAAGCTGAAAATATAATCCTGATAGAGACATTAATTTTCGTATTAAAGAGACTTTCGTTTAAAGAACTTTATAGAAGAAACTTGGAAATAAAACGTAAGAAGTGAACATTGTTAAATTGTTTTAATTACTTTGCCTAATTATCTGGATTAGCGTGTGTACTCCCCAATTTTATTTGATTATTTATCTTAAAAATATTTTAAGTCCGTTAGAATAAAATATTTTGCTTTTATCAACTTTTTTCATTGTACATTATTAATGTTTATTATTAAATTTAGTAAGGTTCATTTATTAGAACATATAATTTACCTTTGCCAATACTTATTAATTAAGCGCCGAGTATATAATTCTCTAAAAATAAAATTAAGTTACGGGAAACCAAAATCCCAATCATTTACTTTATTTTCTGTTTAAGTTATGATATGCTTGAAGCAGAATCAGTGAGTCTAACAACTTTGGCACCCTCTTTTATAAATTAAAAACTGATTCTGCCAGCAATTGAAATCATAAAAAATTCTTAGGTCGACTTAATCAGGAAATATAGCTATGTTTTATGGAAATATGAACAGAAGATATTTTCTTATCCATAGTTTGATTAACTTACACTCAACAGTGTGTAAAAGACAGCCTATCAGATCTATCAAAATGTGGAAAACGTTACAATATATAATGAATTACTATTTGTCGTAGTGTTAATGATATATTTAAATCATTGATAAAATTTGTCCAAAATCTCAAGTTTGTGGGTTTTTTTAAAATTAAATGCTTTTTTGTTTGTGGCTTTTTGACGCCTAAAATTTCTGCTTTTATATTTATTTTTGATAAAGATTAAATAATTATAATAAAGGTATCTGTTTTTAGACAATGTTTTAAATATTATACTTTTTGTTTCAATAAGAATTTGGGCTGGTTAAAATAGTTATGAGATAGTTTATATATAGGACATAATTTATGTCTGTGCATTTATTTTTTCAAGCAATAATTTTTAGTTTGGAATGCAATAAAAACTGCTGAATTAAGTATCTAAAAGTAATTGACAAGAATATTTATTAAATAATCACAGATAGTCTTTAATTCAAAGATAAATCATTTACTCTTCATCATCTTTCAAAATAAATTTCCAGTTCTCATAATATATTTAAAAGACTACTGCTGCTTGATTTTTTTAAAAACTGTCATATCGTTTTCTATGGTAAAACTTGATTCAAGAAACTATTTTTAATGCTAAAACAAAGCCTTATTTTGCATTTTTTAGTATTTGTATTGTTCTGCTAGTTAATAGCATACTACATGTTTCGTAATTTTTTAAGAAAAATTATGGTTAGTTTAAGATTTTTAAAACGAAATTTTAAAAAATAAAAATACTGAAGAATCATTTATTAGTAAATAATCACATTAAATTTCACAAAAGGAATAAGTAAAGTTTTAATAAATGAAATATTAGTACTAAAGTGTTTAAAGAGTTTTTTTTTTAAAAGACACAAATTTCCAAAAGAAAAGTGTTGTGTCATATTGTCATAAAATATATATATATACATAAGAGTTTTAATAGTTAAAGAGCGAATAGGAAAGAGGGGGGGGGGGAATTAACCAAATAAAAAGTTAAAACTAGAGTTCTTTCTTTTCATAAACTTAAAGAAAAAAAAAATGTGTGTATGTAAAATGAAAATTGAGCTAAAATATGAAAGGAAAGCGTATAAACTTAAATCCACTTAAAGATTGCTCGGCCGATAAACAGAAGGGAATAATAACTATAAATTGCAATAAATGAAAATAATGGAAAATGATTCATGACGATATCTTACCTGAAGGCTAAATTAATCTATGAAAAAATGTAATTAAAATACTATGGGAATGTAATTAATAAAATTTGTAAATTAATTAAACTAGATCGGAGTGATAACTAGAGAAACAATAAAGAGAAGTTGTATAAAAGGACTGAAAAATCCATTCATTATTATTTTTCATTATTCCTTATTCTTCATGCATATTAATCATCAAGATTAAGACTATTATAACCGTATAGTGCTGGCATATTCATATTGCTACCGTGAAAGTTTCCAGAAAAGAGAAGATGAGAAAAGCTACTAGCATTCTCAGCATGAGAGTAGGTGTCTTCACATTTACCAAAAAACCATCTAACATCATGCAGTGCTAGACAGTCACCAGAGTATGTGGCCAGTCTTCAGTCCTGGTCCTTCAGAACACCAGAAGTCCTCCATCTAGAAGTCATGCAGACATAGTGATCTGAACGGTCAAGAAATATCTATCTCAGTGAATCTAAAAAGTCAGCCAGGAGCCAAAGCTATTAATGAAGTCCAAAACCTCAACCAGTTGGTGATCAATATAGCAAGAAAAGGTGAGGAGTTGTATTTCTCAGAGTATAAAGTACAAAAATCCTAGGTAACTATGAACGTCCTTATTCCCATTTATAAATTGAACTGTGTTCAAATAAAAGAACTTTGTAGAACTTTGCTAGCCATAGCAATCTTTAAGTGTCTCCCATAAGTCATTATATAGAATGAATCCTAATATGTGTGTGCGTATCTAATTTTCTCATAATGTATTTTAATATTTGCAAAACTTTCCATTGAGTAATGAATTTATATATCAATGTGTGTGTATGTATATAGATTTAAATGTTTTAAATATAGTATTATTTATTATCAGACATCTTAACTAGGAGTGCGTTTAAACAAATTTATAATGTTCTTTTATTATAATATTTTTATTACATTTGTTTGTGATTAGAAGTGTTTTAAATAAACCGTTTGTTTTAAATTAATGCTTGGTTGGTTCTCTTTGATAATTAAGCCACTAATAGATAGTCTATAGTTAAATATAAGCATCAAGCAATATATATAGTTTGTCTCCCTTATACTTAAATAAAAGAGCTAGCTAGGAATTGATCAAGCACTAAATTGTATATCTGTTGTCTATGCATGCTAATTATAACTTATGATTAGTTGGCTTTGTCTCCCTTATACTTAAATAAAAGAGCTAGCTAGGAATTGATCAAGCACTAAATTGTATATCTGTTGTCTATGCATGCTAATTATAACTTATGATTAGTTGGCGCCTGAGGATTTACCTCGAAACAAATAAAAATGCTTTGTGTGGCAGGGTTTTGAATTTAGCAGCCAAGAAGTTCTATAGCCTGGAAATGTGGTAGTAGGTTATACTCTATACAACCACGGCCTGGTTATAGGTGCTGTTGGTCTTATTCACATTCTGTATTTGACTTCTCTGCTTGAAAGGCTGGTTTGCTGCAATAGTGAAAATGCAGCTGGAGTAGATTGAGATTTTTTTTAATTTATATAATCAGAGTGATCTTTTCCCATCCGGTTCAGTATATATGTTAAAATCTTTTCCTGAAGAAAACTAAAAAGGCATCGACCGCACTGTGAAGAGGACTGTTAATGGCTGCTGAACATTGATCAGAACAATTATGAAGACTATGATGAAGATAATGCAAGTTAGCATGTAGACCAGGTTAAATTATCATAAGACCAAAACTAACATGTCAAAGATGCAGATGAAGCATAATACTGAAATAAATGACAGAATAACAGAAGCATTCATTATTAAGGAACTAGGCTTCATAACTTTCCATTCCCATCAAATAGTATCTTTATGTTATGTTGATAAGGGATACTAGTATCATTTCAAACAGGCAGAACAATAATTCTATATAAATTAATTGTGCATGAAGCTATTATAAAACACCTTATTTTTAACTTGGATAATGCATCAGCAGCAAACTGAAATCATTGTTGTATCTCAATATTCAAACCTAATAAGATATCAAAATATTTAAATTAATTCATTCTGCTGAAGATTGTTTTTATCTATCATTTTCTAAAAAGGATTTGAGGTTGTTGAACTTTAATTATTAAACTAAAGCATTTATAGATTGCATCTAATGAATGTACAACATTCCTTAGATTATTCTTTAAAATTTGTGAGAAAAGCATGATCATTAGCACAATGTAAATCTAAATGTCAAGGAGATGAAGTTTTTGTTTTTATTTTAATATGTTCAGATTAAAAAATCCATCAAAAATCTATATTTACCTTGGTACTTAGATCATGAAAAATTTGGCAAGTTATCAAATCTTTTCATTCTAGATTATTAATACAATAAAATAATTCAGTGTATATGTAAATTACCTTAATTAAACTCCACAATCTTAATCAACTCTCGATTACATTTTAAAATAATATATATCTATCCTTCATTACATTTGTAATTTACTATTTTGATTAGATTCAATCTTTAACTAAATCTCATTATGAATTAGAATATTTGAAATTAAGATATCCTTAAAAACATCATTATATATTACCAAAACATAACATTGATGTCAATAACAAATAAAATATAATGTGAAAGCAATTTAAAAACATGCTACACATTTACATGGAGGAACAAAATTTTATAAATTCCATTTTTACAATATTAAACTTACATTCTTCGGCTCTTTCAGTTTTTTCTCTCCATTCAAGTTTTGTTTTTCCAAAATTTGGACCAACAGGTTTATAGTTCCTTCTATGAGTAGAACCAATAGTAAAATTACTGCTGGTAGAGCTAACACTGGCATCACTTAAAGAACTTTGTGTAACCCAGTCATAAACTCCCTTTTCCAAAGAATCTAAAATATACAATTTATATATACATAAAGTATGCAATTACCTTACTCTTACCAAATACAAAATAGTAATTAAAAGTAAAATATATAGTTGTTTTTTCCTTAATTTATTTTATTGATATAAAATCATACACATCTTGAATAAAATTAGTGATATAATGTTTTACATATATAGATAAAAGAATGAGTGCCTTTGAATAGTCCATTACAGGATAAAGCATCATTCTCCTCATAGAAGACAAGACATTACTCATCAGGTTGATCAAATATCAAGTAGTGATAGTTTGAGCAATGATCCATCTTTGATTCATTTACCAAATAATAATGAAAAGTTATATGGTTTGGCAATTGAAAAAAAAAAAGAAAATTCTAAGCTTGATTGGAATTTTAAAAATTTTTCAAGTTTTAACTGGCCAAATTCAAATGATGGTTACATGCATCTTCAAAGAACTTCCTATAATTAGAAATAAAATAAATAATAAGCGTTACAGATTGGAAAGAGATTAATTAAAAAATAAAGAACAATTATAATTAGCTATTTTCTAGAACATTCCACATTACAGGGAAATATATAAAAACTCAAGGGATAAGGAAAGCCGAGATCTTTTTACACATACATCGTGGGGGCTGCTTTTTCTAAAGAAGATACAAAGTGACCAAGTTTAACGAGGACTACCGAGGGACCCAGTGAACTCTACCACTGAAAGTATCAAAGTGGACCTAGGGACTATACAGACCACATCGGCTTTATTACAATTTATGTATGCCTCGTTGCCATTTTGTAAGTAATATTATTAATATGTATAAATTGTAAATATATTAAGCGTGTTAGTCAAATCTTATTAGTAATCACTTGTGGCAAATAAAGTCAGTATTTAGTTATAAAACCTTGTTTCTGAATTGCTTTTATTTCTGTTGGTCTGACCACCTTTATCCCCGATTGTAAAATTCATGGTGGTTGTACACAGCAGAAAACTGGCACAGTCTTGATAAGATAGAATTTGACTTGTAATTCTGCATCATAATTAGAATTGTGTATTTAATATTTACTAAGGCTGTAACCTCAAGAATATGCACATGAAAATGCAAAGGTAGGGACCTCTACAGGTCTTAACCACAAGCATATGCTTTGGAAGAAAAGAGGGGAACCCTTCTTTATTTCAACCTACTTTCTATATGAATAGGTGAAGCTGAAGCGGTTACATCTAAGAGTGTGAAATTATTAAATACTTCACTGATTAAGTCCACAATTCCTATTACACATTAGTACTCGCGAAATCTTTTGATTTACGAGTCAATGGAAAGATCTTATAGTTAGAAATATATTAAGATAATTTAAAGATGTAATTATAAATTTATTTAAACCTATATTTAGAAAATGTGGGGGAAAGAAGACAAAATAAATAAAAAATTTTTTACTTATTAGTTATTCAGATTAAGAGTTAAAAGGATGACTGGTCCGCAAGTGATAATAAACGAGTTTAATGTTAATAGTCCTGTTGATTGGCCAATTTATCTCAAAAGGATTGATAAATTTTTTATTAATGGGACTGTCAGTGACCCCATTAAAGTGGCCATGTTGTTACGTTATGCCAGGCAACAGGTGATAGAAATCATAAATCGTTTATATGATTAGGAAGTACCAGAGAAATTGCCATATGAAGTAGTAGCTGAAAAACTAAATAATTATTTTAATCCAAAACCCTCTAAGCATGTAGTGCAGCTACATTTGAAAAATAGATGGCAAAATAAAGACATACGAAACTATGATCAAGCATTGAGAAAACTTGCTAAGAGCTGTAATTATGGCGATGCATTAGAGGATGCCTTACTGGAACAATTACTTTGGAATGTGCAATGATAGGCTGAGACAGCAGTTACCGGCTTCAAGAGGCTTGGCATATGATAAAGTAATCAAAATAGGAATAACCCATGAGATAGTGCTTGATCAATTGAGGAAATTTCAAAATTTTACTAATAATAAGAAAAACTGAAAATAAATATCAGCCGCCTAAGAGTAAGTTGAAGGAAATTGTTTGCTACTGTCATGTAAAAAAAACCCCCACAAGGCACGTACTAGAGTTAACAAAGAGCATTGTAGAGCCTATGGCAAAGTAGATCATTTAATGAAAGCATGTAGGTCAAATGGGGAAAAAGATCCCAGTGTATCACCCACTTTTCCAAGGGAAACAAGCAGAAATGTGAGATCTATAATAATCAGGATTCTCTTTGCAACCAATCCATGATGTCAGTGAAATTATTAAATACAAATTTGAAAATGAAAATTGACAGCAGGTTGAGCATATCAATGATGGCAGTCAAAGACTGGGAAATAGTAACAAAAAATTATGTGAACCCCTTTAGTACAGGTGGTTTCAACCCTATTATAGGTAGGAAATGGTTTGAAGCACTGGGAATAGAAATATGTACGGTTAACAAGACCACAATGGAGAAAGAAATAAAAAATAAATACACGTTTATTTAGTAATACAGAAAGCCAAACAATACTAACCAGTCGATATAGTCCTGCAAGATGGAACAACTCCCATGATTTGCAGGCCTAGAAAAGTTTCTTTTGCGTTACAAGCTAAAGGGAACAAGAGTTAAATGATTTAGTTAACAAGGGAGGGTTGACACCCTTCAAGAAGGCCAATTGGGCTACTCTGATTGTAGTTATATCTAAACCCAATGGAAAAATCCACATTTGTGGAGATTACTGTACTACAGAAAAGAAAAACCTTACAAAGAGTCAGTATCCAGTGCCTAACATCAGAGAAATATTAGCTAATATGGAAATGTCATTATTTCGCTAAAATTGATTTGAGATCTGCATTCCATCAGATTCCAGTTTCTAAACAGACCTCGGAATTGTTAACTATCATTACCCACAAGGGACTGTTTAACTATAATAGGTTGTCTTTTGGAATTACCATCACACAAAATATCTTCTAAGCCAAGATGGACATGCTGTTCCAACAAATAGAGGGTATAATATCGTATTTTGATCATAATTTTAATAGTCGCTAATTCAGAAGAAAAATTACATGAGCGACTTTTTAAAGTTTGCGATAAATTATCTAGTTTTGGAGAAAGAATAAACCCAAAAAAATGTATCTGGATGTTGACCAAAATAAAGTTCCTGGGGCATATCATATCAAAAAAGAAATAGAAACCTGACCCTCAAAAGATTGCAGCAATAAAAGGAGCCCCAAGACCCAGAAATGTATGAGAACTACAGGCCTTTCTGGGCCTACTTAATTATTTTGAAACTTTTCTGAAAGGGAAAAGCACATATAGCACAATCAAAAATAGCATTGGGATCAAACCCAAAAAAAAGCATTTAGTTCTACAAAGGAATTGCTTACATCAGATAGTTTATTAGTATACTATGACAGCAGCCTCAAATTGATACTAACAACGAATGCATCAGGTTTTGGAGTCGGAGCGGTATTAAGTTATACAATGGCTGAGGGTGAGTGACCAATAATTTTCGCTTCAAAAACAGTAACCAAAGTAGAGCAAAACTACAGTCAGTTGGATAAAGAGCTATTGGTTATTATATTTGCAGTGAAAAATTTCACCAATACTTATATGGGAGGCCATTCAAGATCTTTACTAATCACAAACTGCTATAAGGGATATTAGCTAAAAATAAAACTGCACTGGATCACTTGAGCCCTAGAACAATACATTGGTTAAATTTATTAGCAGGTTACAATTTTGAGATAAATTTTAACAAGAAAATGTCATTAAGCATGCAGACGCGCTATCGAGAATCCCAAATAAATCAGCTCCACAAAAAATAGATGCAACCCTTAACTACATAGACAATTGGAATAATATAGTAATAGACAGTAAAAAGGTAGCAGGTTAGACAAAATCTGAGCATGGTTACAACTTGTTAATAGAATGGATCAGCAAACGCTGGCCTAGAAGTCAGCCTGAGATACTGCACAAAGCTATATGGGATGTAAGAGAAAAACTGTCTATAAATAAGGGATGTGTATTAATGGATGAAAGAATGTTAATACCTAGTAGTGGTCATCATGTTTGGTCACCCGGAATTAATGCTGAATAGAGCAATTGGTGAAAACCTGCAAGAATTGCCAAGTAAACACAAACGTTCCAAAGAAAAATTATATGGCCTGGCCAGTAGTTGAAAAAGCTTGGAGCCACATTCATATCGACTATGCTGAACCATTCCATGACTACATTTTTTTAGTAGTGATCGACTTGAATTCAAAGTGGATTGAATAAGGATTTAAGAAATACGAGCACCAAAGAAACAATTAAAAAACTTTTGAAAATTTTTGCTTGCCATGGTTTCCCCGAAACTATAGTATCAGACAATGGAACCAATTTCACAACCACTAAATTTGAGAATTTTCTTAAGGAATGGGGAATTACACATATAGCCACAGCCCCATATCACCCTGAGTCCAAAGAGATTGCAGAAAAGTCAGTACAAATGCTAAAGAAAATGCTATGAAAGAAAAGCACTGCAAATATACAAAAAACATTGTATTCTGCCTTACTGTATCAGCACAGTACAATGATGAGTAGTACAGGAAAATCTCCACTTGAAATAATATTCACACGGAAGATCCACACAAAGTTATCGCTGATTCTCCCAGACGAAAAATTTTCAAGTAACAAAAACAACAGCACAGAATGACAGTACATAGTGGTAGAAAAAGTCTGGGTGAGAGATGTGCTCACAAAATACTGGGTAAAAGGCATAATTAAAAAACATCTACCAAAACAAATACTAGTAATCGAGATAGAAATACGGAAAAGCACGCAAAAACATATAAATCAGATCAGAAGACAGGAAGAAGAAATTGAGCAAACTTGAAGTAATATAATGTCAGACATCCCAAATTATAGAGAGGAGGCAAATTCACTGGAAGTAAACGAAGAGCACAAAGCACCGGAAATAAATGAAGAGCACAAAGCAGACAAGGACATTACTGTTGACAAGGATGCAACCTCGCATAAGTCCCAAAGAATCACTTTAAAAATTGTAATTTTCGAAGTGAAGATGCTTTATTAGAACTCAAAGAAATAGTGGTAATTTAGAGATAAAATAAATGATAAGCGTTACAAGATTGGAAAGTGATTAATTAAAAGATTATAATTAGTTATTTTCTAGAACATTCCACATTACAGGAAAATATATAAAATCTCAGATAATGAAAATCAAGGTCTTTTTATGCACACTCACCTAGTGGGAACTGCTCGTGCTAGAAAAGATACAAAGTGACTGAATGTAATGAGGACTATGGAGGGACCAAGTGAATTCCACCACTGAAAGATACCAAAGTGGACCTAGGAACTATACAGGCCACATTGGCCTTATTATAATTTGTGTATGCCTATTGACATTTCATAAGTAACGTTACTGATATGTGTAAACTGTAAACATATTTAAACGTGTTAGTAAAATCTTACTATTAGTAACTTGTGGCAAATAAAATCAGTATTTAGCTATAAAACCTTGTTTCAAATTACTTTTAGTTCTGTTGGTGTGATCACCTTTATCCCCGATTGTAGTATTCATGGTGGCTGTGCACAGCATATATACATAAACAAAATCTTTTTATAAAGAGATAATTTTTCACTATTAATTACAAATCCAAATTTGATCTACTTTTAATATATTAGATTTATTCTTCTTTAAATGTTTTCTTCCACTGTGATGGTTTTCATCTTTTTAATTTCGCATTATTTGATCAGTTCTTAATCTTGTTGGTGCTTTTTAGATCATCTCTATTTATTTTCACTTTAAAAAGTCCTATAATTTTTTTTTTTCATTTATAACTACATTTTTCATTATTTCTAATTTAAGTATTCAAAAAATATTGCAACTTTGCTTGTAAATAACATCACTGTTATTTAACTATGTTAAAAATTTAGATTCAAAAAAAAATTTTAATATTCACACACTTTCTTATTAAACTTGGTTCAGTATATATAATTAAATAATTAAATTCTAAATACTATTTTCTTTAAATTCTTCATTTTTGATTTCTGAATCAAAAAATAACTTCATGAAAATAAAACATTAATTCTTTTTTCCAACATTTTAAGTTGTGATTATATTTTTTTTTTTCTCAAGACTTTAAATAAATACAAGCAAACAAATATTAGTACAATTGAATGTATGCAAAAAAAGAAAAAAACAAACTTAGATACTACAGAAATATTATTCATTATTGGATAATCTCCAGTGTAATGAATGACTAATAACAATTATTAGATATTACATGTTACCATTTAGCAACAACAACAAAAAATTACTTCTAAAAAAACAAAACAAGTTAAATTATTTTACTAACTTACATTCTTGAAAACAAATAATTTTTTTTTTCAAATAAATATTTCTATTTATTTATTTTAAAAGAAACAATTTATTTTAAAATGATTTAAAACAAGCAAAATTTATATCACAAATATAAACAACTTTTCCTTTTGAATTATAAAAATATAAACAATTTTTTCATTCTTTATAAATTTCTAATTAGTTTTCCAAAAATCTTTAATTAAATCTAAAGTATATGTAAATTGGATATCTATGAACTAAAATGCATACATTGTGAATTTAAAAAAAATTAATGCATAAGCATCATTATGAATGACTTGAAGATCAGATTAAGACAACATCTTAATGACACAAAAGAAAATTTAAAAAACTAGACACATAAATTATAAAATAAAAATGCAGCACTCCATTCTACTGCCATCTAGTGTAAGCATAAGTAATCAGTGATTACTATTATGATGGAAAATGTAACAAATTTTAATGAAAAAATAATTAAGAGATTCTACACATTAAAAAATATAAATCTTCATGAAACAAAAAAATCTGATTTTCAATTTATAGTTAGTTAAATCAAAATATTTATTTTGATTATTGATTAACAAATGAAAAACAGTTTTGTTTGAATTAATAAATACAAATATATACATGGAAAAAAAGAGGGGAGAAAGAGGGTAGGTCACTATTATTTTTTTAAAAATTGGCATTAATTTTATATAATACAATGCTTTTATAATGATCATATTGTTAGAATTCTATTTAATTGCTAAATTGATTTCCAATTGATTTAACTAAAACTTTTCAGAAAACTAAATAAAAATTTGATAAAATGAAAAAGTAGTTTATTTTTATAAGATATAAATTGTACTTTTTAATTCATTTTAATTATAAATATTAAGTTAAAAAGATCAACTATTTCATTTAATGGAAATAAATAAGAAATATTTTATAGAATTTTTTTTGTTTTCAAGAATGTAAATTAGTAAGATGAATAAAATAATTTAATTGTTATTTTGCTTGTATATTTTTGATATGTTGCTAATATATAATATCTAAGTTTTCTTTTTTCCCCAGAGCTATTCCTGCACACTTGTACTAATGTTTGTAATTATTTAAACTCTTGAAAAAAAAAAAAAGCATAATTAATGGTTGAAATGTTGGAAAAAAGAATTTTAATATTTTATTTATATAATATTGTGTTCTGTTTTGTTTTTGATATAAGAAACAAAAAAATGAAGATTTAAAAAAAAATGAAGTTTGAACTTGCAGTGTGTGTGTGTTTAAAAAAAAATAAATTAAACACACACAAACTTAGAGTATAATTTAGTGCAGGTTTGCAAATTTACATTAATAAAAAGTTTTATACTAATTATTCTCTATTTTACAAAATTAATTGTAAAAGATAAATGTAAATTAACAATCATACAGACAAAAATAGTATTTTCATAAATAAATTATTAAATAAGACAATGTATTAATTAATATGAAAAAATATCAATAAAAACATTCTTGAGATGAAATGATTCCAGAGAATGAGATTTTATAAAAAGATAGTTAAACTAAAAAAAAAAGTGTAAATTACTAGACCTGTGAAACAGATATTTGAAAAGAGAAATTATTTTATTTCTAGTTTGTCCCATAGAAAATATGAAAGAAGATCTAGGACAAAATATATAGGTCTATTTGGATTTTATATATATATGTCAAAGCATTGTGGGAAGCGAACCCGGGCCAGCTGCTTGGAAGGCAACTATGCTAACCGCTAGGCCACCAACGCTTGACTTATTATTATTTTACTACACCTTCAGATTAAAATAGCAAAAGCAGAAAGATACAATCAATTAATAATATTGTATATCTATATTTATGACCTATATATATTGTATCTTACTGATACAAAACTAATATTATATATGTTCACTTACTTGTATCGTATTTATAGTTAATTTACTAACTTGAAATTAAAAACACTTTTAAGTTTTATTGATTTACGCTTTTATTTTTAATCTATGCAGTGCTTCAGTATGCTACCATAACTGCATGATTATTGAGATTGGACAAAACATGGCAGGAACTTAATTTCTTAATTGATATTTAAGTGGAAACAACATTTTCAGATGATATATAATTTAGTATTTTTTTATATGCAAAAACTCTTAAAATAGTCTTCTCATCTCATGTTTTAAAACATGTTTTTTAAATGTTAAGTTTTATTATTAATAAATAAAAAATTAAAGTTTTGTAAACCAAACATTCTAACCTGGATTTTGAGTTGGCTCAAAATGCTTTACTTCTTGTGTAATTCGAACTTGATCTGATAAATCTATTCCTAAGATGGCAGACTGTGATCCTGATATCTGAGTTCCAATAAACAAAGGCCTCATGCTAGAATGAGCCATACGCCAAGAAGTTGTCAGATTATATTCCTAAAATCAACAATTTATGTACTGAAAATCTATATAATCAATTAAACTGCTATTTATATTTTGTATTGTGTCAAATTAAATATATATTTATCAGATAAATATTTGTTAAAATTCATTATGTACATATATTATGTACAAGCTAAAAATGTGTATAACAGATAATATATACAACAAATGTAATTGAAAATAGGATTAAAAAAAGTTTTAAAATATATTTGTTTTGTGGATAGTCATCATAGCAAAAGATTCTAGTATGCCACTAAGTAAACTGAATATAAAAAAAAAAAATATTGAAAACTAATTTGGTATTTTGAATGTTTAATCAAATAAAACATTTTTGTTTAATTTCCATGCAACTTCACAGTAAATAAAAAATTTAAAAAAAAAAAAAAAATGTTTAACTCTAAAATATGAGCACAAAAATGCCACTCTAAACTATAGTTAATATAATGAAAGATTTTCAAACCTACTCTATAAAGTAATGAAAGAAGATTGTCTATTTCCCTTCAACCATGAATGTGTCAATGGAATTGTATATTTGGGCAATTATATTTCCATATGCATAGCAATTTTTTTTAATTTTTTTTTATTCTCTGTTCTTTCTCTTTGTTGTGTTTTTTTTTTCTAAAGTTAGAATAGAAAATTGCTGCTAAATAGATTATTGTCAATTGAGGATAACTATCTAATGGAATAAAACATTTTGTAATAAATAAAAAACACACTTATAAAGGAATAATTTTAAAATGTTTTATTGAAATGTTTAATCTGCATCTGAGAAAGTAGATATAAGTTTTATATTATAGATTAATAAAAAGTTATTCTATCTTAAATTGTATAATTAATAACATCGGCATCTAGATGAACATGTATTAAATATTCTTCCAATTTTATAAAAATTATTAAAAAACATGTTATTCCCATTTCAGTGAAATTGTCAATTTTATGAAGTAAGAAGTCTATTTTTACAGATGTTGCACCATTTTAACAGAAAACAGGTAATAACATCATCATATTCTAGAAAATATTTTAATTAAAACAAGAACAAATTTAAATGGTAATTTTATACAATAGACAGGACTAATAAATTAATAGAGATAAAAAAAAATTATATTAACTGCTTTTATTTACTATGCACTAAAAAAATAATTGTTTCTTCAACCACAATTGGGCTTTTTAGATTTAACTTAAATTAAAAGCATGAGAGTCCAAAAATTAAGTCAATCCCTATTTGATTTAATTAATTCCCCTCTCCCCTGCTTTTATTGCGAGTTAAATCTAAAAGCCCCAGTTGAGGTTGAAGAAACTTTTTTTTTTCTTTTTAGTGCACAGTTAATAAAAGCATTTAATATATAAAAAAAATTATCTCATTATTTGTAACTTTTTAGTATTGACATGGTAAATAAAAATGTAAGTACTTTAAGTTGATTGGAGACTTATAGTTGATATATACATATATATCGCTAGATATTTCTGCTATAAGTTAAAAAGTATACCCCTTATCTATATATCACATTTAGAATGTGTACATAATAATAATATATGAACATATAATAATATAAGTTATAATATATATATATATAGATTTGAGAAAAAGGACGCTCTGAGAAAAGTACTTGATATTGTACTGAAATGTCAGCTATTTAGCTATTTTACTACACAGAATATCCTGAAAATAATAATAATATGAAATCATAATAATATATGTGTATATAAATGATTAAAAATATGAAATATTCTTTTAAATGAAAAGTGTTTGATATTTTTAGTTTGATTGAAAATTTTTATTTTAAAAAAAAAAATGCATACACCAAAACTATATTATAGTAAATGAACTTCACTTAATACGTATAATTTTACTTTAAATCAATTTCACGCATATAGTGTATATATGTATATCACTAGATATTTCAATGGTAAGTTAATATGTATATCCTTTATGTATATATATTTAGTATGTACACATTATTATATATGTATAAGAAATCAGTAAGTAACTTTTCTGTTTAAAATTGTTTGAGATCTTTTCTTTTTATTTGAAAAATATTTTTTTTAAAAAAGCTTAACAAACAATATTATAAACAAACTTTCTTATTATTTAAAAAAAATCTCTATACTACTCTCCCACAAGCCTTATTTAATAAAGTTCTAAAAAAAAAATTTAAATTTGAAATATCAAAATATTCAATACTTTCCCATCCTCTGTTCCACATCTAAGAAACTAGGTGATCTACCAAAAAAATTAGTTTCCCATATGGATTAACCTAATATTAATTAGTTGTATATCAAATTTCAAGCAATTCTATTGAATTTAAATGTATTAAACCTCAATTTTTAAAATTTCATTCTAACTTAAAAAAAGATCAAAAGTTTACAAATTAACATATCAATAAACAAATCAATTTTCCAACTACAATAAAAGCATTCAATAAGATAATTCTGTAAATTTAATATAGATTATATAGTGACAAAATAAATATCGCAACTATAACATCAAGCAAACACAGTATTTTGAAAGTCTGAATGATACATGTTTAAGTAATATTTGGTCTATTTTAGATTTTCTAAATAATTATCACCATATGATATTTGATCTGTAAAATGACCTCTATACTTTAGTTTATTTTAAAGAAGAATAGCAAGCACTTCACATCTTATTTCTTTTATTTCATTTTTTTTTAGCCCACTACAGATATTTTTCATAACATTTTTAAACTGCATTACAAAATATTCCTTCAATGAGTAAATTTTATTAGTGTGCTTGTGGAGTACAAATAAACAAAACTATCTTTCTATCGCTTATGACTGCAAATTAGTGGGTTAGCATTACCCTTTTCCATGTTTAAACATGTTTAGTAAGACTGCCTTTCTCTGCAATATTATTATTATATACAACTTCAAAATCTAAAACAAGTTCCATGTGAGAATTCAGCCATATTCCTCCTACATATAAATCTAGATTCTTGGCATGACAAGAGAATGTAGTAAAAACTATTCTACAATCCCCTACTAGCAGTGCTTACAAATATCAAAGATAAAGAAGACAGATTACAAAATTATGATATAAATCAATTTCAATAATTATATACAGAAAATCTTCATTGAAAATCACATAAAGATTGAATTTGTGAACAAAAGAAGTCAAATTCCTATACAATAGTAATAACAATATTTAATTGGTACTATACAGAATAATGCTAAAGTATTTGCTTTGAAATATGAATATAAATACACAAACAATGCATGAATATTAATATTATATATAACCAGACATACATATATAGATGTTTAATGTTAAATGGATAAAGAACAAATAAGCACAAAAGTGCAAGTTTTATGTCAAAAACAAAATAATTAACTTTATGAATTATGAGTTAATATTTACTTCCCGCTAAGCAGGAAAAAAAAAAACAATTAAACATCATTTTGCTGTTTTTTACTTTTCACCTATTCAAAACTATTATACTTGTCTTGCATTGTTAGCCGAGAGGTATCGCAGCAGCCAAGTAGGTGGTTGCAGACGGATGTGGGTTCGCGTCCCGGCAGATGCTATGACATATGAAAAAAAAAAAACTATTATACTTTCAAATTCCTTTAACATTACTTTGCTCCACATACACACACCTCACAACCCAAATTATTTAAAACTATCTTTATTTTTTAATGCTAAGTGACTTTTTTAAATTTACTTCCAAATACTGAATCTGGTATAAAAATGAATCTTTAACATAAAATTATTTTTCAAAATATTCACATTTATAAGTTTTTTTTAAAAAAAAATCACTATATGAGAGTTACACATCAATCTTTTATTTTTTAATGTTTTAAATCTGAATAAAAAGTTTTGACTCAAAATCAATATTTAAAAACTGTCCTCAATTTTGACATATTATTAGCAAATGATGAAACTTTTTTATTAATCTAAACTTCATTAAATTTTATCTGCACTGCGGTTTTTGTTTTAAAACCTTAAACATAATATTTTGTTTCGACTATTTTTTACCATAAGTTCTAATGAAGTCGTCATCCCCTCCTTTGTTATGTATGATATTATACTATATGTAACATTTTTAAATCATTTTTACATGGTTTTTTTTTTTTTCTATAAGTATATATATTTAAGCTTATGCAATGTGAAGTGGTTTATTTTGCAAACTTCCTGTTCATAAAGTTTCTATTTATGAAGCAAAGAAAGGTTTTATATTATTTACAATTAGTCCATCATGAATATGTGAAACATGTGGAAAGAAGACGAGCAATGTAAATTTCCTGTATATATATATGCACTTATAATTACTGCATACGTATGTGAAAAAATGTTTATGTATTAACCCAAAATAAATTCAATCATGTAAAAGGGCTAATTTAAACAAATTTGTGAATAGTAAATATGTTCTTTTTATTCTTCTAAAATATAAATAGGGCATATAACATGCAAGTGTTGGTTTCATTTATTATTAGTATTAAAATTGAGTAGTAAATATCCATGGGGATATAAAATTTAGGCTGAAAACAATTGATCATTTTTTAAAAAAATATTTTTTTGATTTCATTAAAAAACCAAAAAAAAAAAATGAGAAAAACAATTTTAATGAGAAAATTTTTTTAATTTCTTAAAATATGTTATATATTTGTTGCTGCTGATGCTAGCCTCAAAAGTTCCTATGCTGGACAAGAACTTCTACTATTTTTGTGTTGAGATTTCCATAGAAGTAATCAGTTCATCATGTCATTTACTTCTTTTGCATCAAGTAATAATCATTCTGTGGTTAGTATAAACCATCAATCTTCCACTGTTTTCATTACATGTCCGATTCATCTCTATTTCGGATTCTTTGCCTCTAGAAAAATATCTTTCATTTCTATCTCTTTCTAATGTGTTTGTTATTAATCATATCCCTCTTATTTATATGTAACAGGCTATTCTCCAACAATATTTAGTTTTCCTTATAGCTTTTATTCATATTTTTATAAATAGTCAAATCTAAGCACTATATGTAAAACATGAAATGATGCAAACATCAAAAAATTTATTTTAAAGTCATATTGGTAAATTACACTTCAAATAACAACCAATGTTCTAGTGCTTTGATAAATGGAGGTGTCAATAATAATAAAAAATTCCAGCCCAAGATATGTGTAATGATCCACACATTCCAATATGATTCCAGAAAGTTTTACAATTCTGGTGATCATTTGTCATAATTTTTGCCTTTTTCAAGATAATGAGCAAGTCAATTCTATCACTTTTCCACAATTTCTCCTAATATTTCTACTAAAATCATCTGCATTTTCTATCAAAAATACTACATCATCTATAATTCTCAAATGACTTATAATTCTCTCTAGAATGTTAATTCTATTTGAATTTCAGTTTGATTCTTTAAGCAATATATTTCAAGAACACATGGCTAATTGACTCATTTGCATAAGGTTTGCATATTATACATATATAATGATTCCAGTGAATGAGTCATAACAGGCTATGATTATGAGAAATACATTATCTCGAAAGCACTAAGCCATTTTAATTGACCAATTGCTATTAATTTATACAGCTTTACGTTATAAGTGTGTTACCACTATTTAATATTATTAAACAATCTAGTGAAATTGGATCTCCATTTTGCACCTTTTTCTATTTTAAAAATCATTTCCTAATTTTCACTGAATATCGAAGGCATTCCCTGCTGCCTTGTGAAAAACAGAATCAAAAGATGTAGTGCAATCAACAATGGCAACATACAATCGTTTATTTGTTTCAAAACTTGAAAATGATCCACTAAAAAAAATTCATTTCTAAAATCTTCCTGATCCATAGATTGATCCTCATACACAACCCAAAAAATTTCATTTTGAACCATTTTTATGAACTGTTTACAATTTTGAGAAATTAAAATAATACACCTATAAGTATCCAGATCAACCATATCACCACTTTTATAAAGAAGTATGAGTATATCCATTGATATGGAAATGAAGGCATTCTTAGAATTTAAAATATTTATATAAGGAAAATCTTTTTAATTGTATTGTGGAAACTTGCTTTAATTATTTCTGAAATAATTCAATCTAAATCTGGATTTTTACTACTTTTTAAACTTTTCAGAACATATTCAATGACATTTTCTACAATTTCTAGAACATTGCCAAGAGGGGATTTCCATAACAATATTGAAATCTTTATAAAAATTATTTTCAACATTTCTATAAAGTCACTCATAAAATGCTGTAGTTCTAACAGTCACTATATCTCTACTAATTTGGAGTTCGCCATTAATATCTTTTACTTACAACTCCAATACTTTTCTAACAATATATATGATTCAAAGGTTTCTTATGACATATTTTCCTAAAGAACTTTAATATCTTCTCAATATTTCTGTTGTGCAAATAGTTTCTAATTATTCTCATATCAATTTATAGAATTCTGTAAAGACCTGTTTTTATTGACAATTTCAAATTTTCTATTCATATTTTTTTCTCTTGCTCTTTTCTAATTTTAATATCCTGAGTAATTCTATACCAGTATTAGATTTCTTGAAATTAACTGATGATTTTAGTATAATCTTATCTAATTCAATACATAAGATTGTTCAACAGAATGGTCCTTAATTTCCTTTACTAATATACTGTAATAACCCTTTTGGATTTCAATAAAATTTATATCAAGTAATCATGATTTTTCAAATCACTTTGTTCTTTCAATTTTCTTAATAACTGAAGAATAACATGAATTAGTCAATGTTCTGTACTGAACTAAAATAGACTCACCACTTCATGATATATAAATATCATAATCCATCTCATTTACATAAGGCACTCAAGAAAGTAAAAAAGCAGTTGCGGAGAATTTTGGGAAATTTGGCGATTCCTCCTCAGGTGACGAAGAAGTGCAACAATTTAGCGAGCACATTGAGCCGTAAATTCGAACGGAAGTTCGCGTTTCTAGCAAAAAAACAAGGAGTGAATATTAATACGCCCAAAAGAGAGGACTTTGTCAATTTGACTAATATAATATTGCCTGCAGTAGTTAAAGAAGTATTGGAACTGGGTACCAAATACGTTTGTGGCAAGTGGAGACAGCCGAGGATGTAGGTGATGGCGGATGTTGAAGCAGGACTAATTAATGATGGGCGAAGGGATAACTATGTTTTCAAATTGCTAGAGCAATTAGACGCAAGCCGCTTTACACAACAGCAGATACATGGAGTAGGAAAATTAGTGCCACCAAAAAATTTTTTGTTGATGATTCAATTACATGCATGAGGGAAGACAAAGGGAATAGATTTGTCATAATGAATAAAGACGAATATGTTAATAAGATGAAAATACAAATTGATAAATTGAAATTTGTACACACAGTAAACTTTAATAATAAACTTAATAAGGAGAAGTTTATAACATCGATTCTTCGTATACATTGCAATAGAGCTTTTTCTAAATCTGAGTATTATCAGATGTATCCATCTTCTTCCACATCCCCTCGAATGTTTGCTAACGCTAAATTACACAAGCCTGACACGCCTCTGAGGTTGATGCTGGACTTTGGAGGCTTGCATTATTTTGAGACTGCTAAGAAGATAAATCATTGGCTGATAGATGACTTAGGATTTGGAGAGTTTACTATTAAATCTTCTTTCGAGTTTGTAGAGCGAATCAAAAACGCGCTAATAACGCCTGAGTTTAAAATTGCTGCGTTAGATATTTCAGAGTTATACGGGTCTGTTAATAGAAAAAAGTCTATCGATATTATACAACAAGAACTCGTAAATAAAAATGTAGCTCAGGTACGCGTTAGTTTCATAACTGAATTTCTGAGATGGTTAGATGTAAATATTATGGCAACGTTTGAAGGCAAGTGGTACCACATGAAAGATGTGTGGCCTATGGCTAGCATCTATTTGAATTTTTATGAAAAACAAGTATTATCTGAATACAACATAGTAGATAATAATATAATATATACGAGGTATGTGGATGACTTATTTGTTGCTGCTCCAGTAAATATTATTGAGCACATCAAAAAGCGGATACAAGCGAACACATCATTAAACTTAAATATTACATGGGAAGATATGAGGCAAGAGGTAAAATATTTAGATATCAAGGTACACAGAGAAGGAAGTATGCTTAATTATGCAATGGTCATGAAGCCACCAGAAGTTCGTGGACAGATTCACCCTGAATCATACACACCTATGACTCATAAGTTTGCTGGATTGATATCATTTCTCTTCAGAAATCACTATTTGTGCAAGTTTGAGGCAGACAAAAGGTCTAACTTAATTAATTACACTAACAACTTAATCAAATCAGGATACAGGCACAATATAGTATATAGCAAAATTAGACATTTTGTAAATAATATTGAAAAACACAGAGATGAAGAAAACAGGCCTTGGATATTGTTGCCCTATGTGCACTCTTTACATAAAACATTTTATAAGACTTTTTTTTAAGGAATTTCGTTTGAGTTTTCACACACCTATCTCAACTAATAGGCTTATTAACAACACTAAGGACACTATAGCTTCTGATCAGACCACACAGGCTGTGTACAGAGTGGCATGCCCTCATAATGGATGCAAAGCATCATACTATGGTGAAACGAGAGCCACCATAGCTACTAGGATATCACAACACAAGTATAGATACAATAAGGCACGTACGAATCCAGAATGCACATCAATTTTTGCTCAACATCAAAAATTGTCAGGACACGTGTTCGAACCCACATCTGCAAAATTAGTTTGTACTGAGAGACATGATATTAAGCGAAAGGTAAAAGAAGCATACTTTATAGCAGAGGACTCTTTCGCCATTAATCGTAAGGATGCATGTTTTGCGATATCTAAAAGATGGTCTTAGTGACTCATTTGCATATCAGATTTATTTATATAATGATTCCAAAGAAAGGATCATAACTGGCTATGAATATGAGAAGTACATCTTGAAAGTGCTCAGCCATTTAATAAAAATAGTTTTCAATTTGTTGTTATAGCTTTACGTTGGAAGTGTGAAAGCACGATTTAATATTATTATATATATCATATAAATAATTTTTTTAATCACCCATTTTATTTTTAAATAAAACTAATTAGATATTTATATCCATATGTTAATTTAGATACTTTTGTCCACAAAAAAAAAATCTCATAAAAACTACTAATTTTCTAAAATTCTTATTAGTTTCTATATTTCTTTTTGGTGAAGCTTGCCATACTTTATTATTAATAGAAAATGAAAAATAAAAAATGTCAAAAACCTGCCTAACAAGAAATTTTGGGGTTCAATAAATATTTTTGGAATTTAAGGTTTAGCAAATACTAGTTTAACATTGTATTCTGTCATTATTAGTTTTAGTAAAGTCTGAAAATGAATTCATATAATTATGTTACAGATTTCATTGATAGATCTTTGCAGAGACATTCATTTTTGCACTTAAAAATTCAATTTTGGAATCCAATCACACTGCATATATTTCTCTTATTGCTTCAAAATAGATATCATTAGAAAACCAAAATCCTTTATTTTATTTATTAATACCAATATTAGGTTTAGAAAAAATTCTTTAAATCAATATGAACATTTCATTATTTAAAATTTGTAATTTTAATTTTTTTTAAAAATTTATTAGTATTAATAGTTTTGGTATTTGTAACTATAATTAAAAAATTTAATCTGTGAATTTAATTTAAAAACCTATTGTTTTCTGTCTGACTGTTTGTGATAGATGCATAATAAGCTTTAATATATTTTCAAGTTTTTTAAGATATACTGAACATTAACAAAGATACTATTATCAACTTAATACTTATAAATTTGATAGAAAATATCTAAATTCTTGGAGGTTAGCTTTTGATGACAATATATAATATGAAATTTCTGAGACGGATACAATCCCAAAACATATCCATCTCATTAAATTATTTTACAGTCTAAATTATTGAATCCTTATTCTTTTATAAATTGTACATTAGCACAAATTTTCTCTGTTACATTTCACTTATTACGTCTGTATGAATAATAGTATAGATTTTGGTGATTTTGCTAAAGAAATCAATACAAACATATTTTTAAAAAGTAAAAAAAATATATGACTCACCTGAAATTTACATTCTGATAACGGATGATCAAATATTTTTCTATTGTAATCAGGACTTCTTGATGTTAATTCTAATAATAAATATGAAGTATAATTTAAAAACCGCTCTTTAGTTGAAGGTGAATAGAGTTCTCCCATAATACGCTGTAATCTTTCAAAAACTTCATATGGCAATCTAGTTTCATTGCTCCAAAATTGCAAAATCTTCAAGCTGTAGTTAAGATACAAATATATATATATATGTATGTATGTACACACACGGAATAATTATTTAATAACAATAACTGTAAATAAATTTAACATGAAATAATAAAATAATATTTAATTTGAAATTCTATTTTTGTATTAATCATTTATAACTATACAAACAAATACACATTCTATTAATAATTCTTACTAAATAATATACAGTGCTGAGAAAAAATGATTTGCTTCTTTTAATTACATAAACACTGTATATATATATATATAACCAAATTAATAATTATATTTTTAAATAACTGTAATATATTCAAAAAAACATGTAAACATTTCACAAATGTTATCATTCAACATGCTAATTTTTTGTCAACAATAGTGAAAAATTAGTTTTTAGTATTAAAATGTGTAACATTTTTACTTGCTTTATTATGTAAATTCTGTAAGATCATTTTAAATACACACACACACTATCATTTATTATCCTTAGCACTCATTTATAAATGAGTATGGCTATCTTAACACCAAAAAAATGGTATATTCATTGGGCCATTAGTAAGAGTGGATTTCCACTCTTATTATTAAAAGGAGAGAGATTGCCTTAACAGTGAGAAATATTGATTGCTATCTATTATAACGG